>WAAG01008066.1:0-16548 GCA_013390105.1 Tichodroma muraria | reverse complement strand
GCGCCCCGGCAGCGCCGCCGCTGCAGCCCCGCGCCGCCGCAGGTAAGTGCCCCGCCTTGGAAGCCCGGTCGGCAGCTAAAGGCACCGGTGCCGCGTCCGAATCGATCGGGATGGAGCGATTGCTCTTTAAATTGCATTGCAATTAAAAAAAAATAAATAAATAAATAAAAAAGGCTACTGTGATGCGGTATCGCAGCAGCTGGGAAGGTCAGTTCTACTTGCCATAGTATGTCAGAATTTTTAAAGGAATCAGCAGTGCTGCTGTTTGTGATGCAGAGGTTGGGTCTGAGAAACTACTTATGGTAACAAAGAATAAATTACTTGCATTGCTGCCGAAAATGCTAGAAATAATTGTCTTAATAATGTTGAAGGAAAGTATATATCTGCTGAAGTCTCATCTGAATCTGAAAAGCATGCACAGCCAAGTACCTGAGGCATGATTTGCTTTCTTGCATTATCTCACCTGCTTACAAGCAAAAGGTTGCATCTGCATTAGAATTTTCATTTGTATAATATCCAATAATGTCTATTTTCTAAATGAATCCAATGATCTCTGTACCCCATGTTTTGTTTCACACTGAGTCTGTGAATTTAACGTGTTAGGAGTGTTCAATAATGAGCTATAGAGCACTTGCATTCCATTTCTTTCAAATAAAATCAAACTAGAAGGTCCAATCCACATGGCAGCAGGCATTCTGTCTGCAGGACCAAACTGGAATTAGTCCAGTGTAGAAACCTGAAGCAGGTACAGTGTGGAGCAGGTCTTCAGTAGCAGCTCAGTTCTGTACATCCTTTTCTACTGCATTGCCTTTTTTTTTTTCCCCTAATGTAAATATAACTGAGATTCCCGTGGAATCTTTTAAAAATCAAATTTTACGGTTTCCTAAATGTGATTATTAAAAAAATATTCCCATGACTTACATTGCAGCTTAAAAAAGAGAAAAAGACATGGGATTTTATTGTAACTGTGTTGTTATTACAAGACAATTATTTGCCATTGGTAAGATTGCTATACGTGCTTTACTTCAAGATCCAGCTGCATATAAAAAATCAAGACAGAATATGTTGTAAGCCTCTAATACTGTAAATAAGTGAGGCAACATCACCAGCAGACTTTAAAGAGTTGTCAGTGGTCAGAGGCACTTGGTCAGGTGGCCAGGGTTACTACCTAAGTGCTGAGCATCAACAAGATGCAGCTGATCACTACAGAGGTACTGAAAAAAGGAGCTTTCCCTTTCATACCCTGAAACTGCATGCTCAGTGCTTTCGTTGAAGGTAGTGATGATCAGTTAAATAGGTACAAACAGTTGGGCAGAAGCTAAATGCATCTGCCAATTTCCAACTTTCAGTCCATACTGTGAAAATGGAGTGTGATTTTTTTTCCCAATTTTTCTCTCCCTGTTTCATTTACACTCTTAAAAAAAATCTGATTATGTTGCTGCTAGTACAAAAAAAAAACTTCAAAGTATAACCTCTAATTTAATATATGTAAATAATAAGTAGATATCCTGCTGCAAGTAAATGCTTAATTCTTTATCAGTTGTGTTGTAATTTATTCTGAAACCAGCTGAAGACAATAAAAACAAGAAAGCTGACACTGCAAGCTACAGCAGGACACTAAATTCCTCTTTTATTTTCAGAATCAAGTAATACAGATAGAAGAAGAACAAAGGGAGAAGTTAACTAACAACATGAAGTTGCTCATCTTCCTCACAGTAACCTTGGGCACACTTGTCACGGGACTAGAGTCTGTAAGTTTTAAGTATATCAAAAGCCTAATCTTATTTCATGAAGGAAGGCATACCCAGCTTGCAAAGCAGAGGGAATACCTTGAAGAACAGAACAAAAATCCATTGTTGAACAAATTTTCTGGCTTTTATTCTATGGCACAAATGTGAAGCACCAAGGTCACCAAAATGGCAGGGGCAACTGATGAATGTTGCAGCTTTGCTGCACTGCTTAGTGGAGATGGTGAGGTTTCCTTCCTTGTTTTAGGGACAGTGACCATTAAAAGCTGCTTAGGTTCTTACAGCATAAATGATTGCAGTGTTGACCTGATGCAGTGGCACAGCTCAGTGGGGCTTTTCTGAGCTTGGTTTTTTTGTTTTGGTTTGTTGTTGGTTTTTTTCTCCACCTTGTTTGTCCTTAAAATCTGCAACTGCTGCAGACAGGATAAGGGGAGCAAGCACAGCTTTCTTTACAGATGTATTTGCTTAAAGCCTATGAACTTGAAACAACAATCAGCAAACAAAGATTAGGGAAAATAGCACAGTGTCCATACTAGAAATATGGTACAGGAGGAGAACTAAAAAAATGAAGAATGCAGCCAAAACATCCAAAGGAGTGGTGGTGGGGGAAAGATAAATATTATCATTAGAGCACCCGATATACACACTATTATTACCCAAGAGTACCCAAGTTTTCTGCTTCTCCTTTCTTCTCAGCAATGTTTCTTTATGAGCTTATGCAAGAAGAATGCAGTTATTCAACAGCACCCAGGAAGCAAGTTATATTTTTTCCTTAAAACTCTTTATCTCCTCAATTGTTTAAGAGCTGTTCACTTGCAAATCTATTGAGACTGCCTGACACACTGGGCAGTACTGCTTTATGTGCTCTTTACCATTCTTCTCTATGTAGTAGACTTTTCCTTCAACTATAAATTCACAGAGCTGCCTTTTTCTCTTCAGAGTTTTTCAGTCCATTACTAATGTCGTTAATGTCAAGATTTAAGAGATATTCTTCCTGTATCTTGTATTTATTTAGCTAGTTAATGCTTTAGAGGGAGTGGAATCCCAAATGATTTTCCCAGGCAGCCTTTCACAGAGGTGAACAGTGCCAGTTTTCTCGCCTGGGCTGTATTGCACAGGGCGTTTGGGGTATGCCGCTTCCTTGGATACACCATCACTGGGACACAGCTTGCAGAAGTCAATCTCCAGAATTTGCTTTCTTCCAAGATTTTAGCAAATCTTTTTCCTCCAGAAATATGCTAACTGCCATGCGTTCAGTTTGTTGGGTTTCCTGTGGAACGTGCATCTGATTGACTGACGCACTGCAGAAATAATAGTCCAAAATCAGCTGTTTCTGTAAATTTCCAATATTGGATTTCAATGTGCTATTCCAGAGCAGTAAATGGTAGGGTAAAAAAAGGATTCCTTTGAAAAATATTCTACTGCAAGATTTAAGATCACCAAATGAAGCACAACTGAATCCCTAAGCCCCCTTTGTTTTCTATTTTCAGACTCAGAAATCTTTTTTGTGTTTCCCCCAGTGCTGTCAGCACTTTGATTTCAACTGAAGACAGGCCTAGACCTAAACACAAATGTAATTTTAAAGTATTTATGACCTGGATGCAAGATCTGTAGCTCAACTAATCTTTACATTTTAGGTATTAGCTGCTCAAATGAGCAATTTGATCAAATGTCAAAGAGACTGCGAATTTTCATGTTCAATGAATTTTCATAAATGCAAAATAAGATACAAAGCACAGTGTAAAAGCAGGTGCACATCAAGCTGATGAAGAAACCCTCAGATGTGATCATCGCTGCTCTGAAAAAGATCCGTATCCGGACAGCTCACTGAAACAACAAATCATTGTATACAAAACCAAGAACTCCCGTGTGGCAGCTGCTCTCTACGCATGAATGGAAGAGGCCCGGCGGCCCGGGATTTCACAGGCGCTCAAGGTGACACTGGCTGAGCTCAGAGACAAAGCCTGGCTACTCCCGCTGCCTGCAAAGCCACAAGTAGTGCCCACAGGCATCCCAGAGAGTCCAGCGGCCCTCGAGGGAGAATCTCCTGCTACTTCTACGCACACAGATAACAGAGATAAGAGGAAAAGCAGTAGGCAGCAAGGAAAAAGAAAAATAAAGTTAAATAAAGAAACCTGAGTAGCTGAATTGTACCTAAAGGAAATGAGATCACCATTTGCTTCTGATTCCAACCACAAACAACTGACAAGTAATCAAGAGTCATTAAAGTACAAGAATTTTTATGAATCACGTCCAACTTAAAATCAGCTACTCTGGAAATTCCTGGGACTCATACAAACAGCAATTTGAGAAAATAAGATTAAAGAGTGAGCTTTATATATTTAACTTTATGAATAGTGATAATGTAACATTTGAAATCTATTTGTTTACATTTCAAAATTTAATGGCTTATTCAGTAATTCCAGTTATTATCTCAAAGGCCAGAAGAAAACGGATTAAAAAATTTAACTTGGATAACATCAGAGAGAGAACATAAAATGTTTTACTGTAGAAGTACCTATGTTTTCCAAGATGAAGACAAAATAATCTAAATCAAGTTTATACTGGAAAATTTCCCTTAAACTTGTAACACACTTTCTGTAACAAAAGTTACAGAAAGTAACTTTTTAAAGTTTCTTAAACTTGTAACATCCTTTCTACCCTAACCCCAAATTAACTGTAACCAAATACAGTTTGAGTTTGAAGCTACATTCCGATACACAAAACAATAGTAAATATAGCCATGTTCTTTAAATTCTATACCCATAACTGGGACTACTTAATTCAATGACAAACTAATTTCTTTAACAAAACTGACAATAACAAGCTATTATCGTTATAGACATGACAAGTCATGTCAATCCTTTGACATGACTTCTAGGTGTTTTCTTAGCTTTTGTATTCTTAATCACTAAGCAAATAGTCAACGTGTGGTTTAACCCTGCTCTTTTATTTGAGATGACAGAGGTTTAAGCACACATAACTGCTCATATGCAAATTTAGACTTATCCATTCATAATGTACCATGAGTAGAGAGGACTTGAAATTCACGTTGGCAAACCACACATTTTACTAGTCAAAAGGCTAATTCTGATATTACTTATACTGGATATAAATCAGAACATGCACCACCTGACCACCAAACTTCAGGCAATATAAAGCCTCAGGCGTAAATTTTCCTTGTAGAACAGCACTTCTGTAGCAGTTCTTGCTATTAATATTTTTAGAGTTAGTTAAATCCCTGGGAGTTCTAGTTTTTTGGGGTTTACTGATGGACCACCAGAGTCAATGTATAGTAGCTGGTATTTCTCTTGAGTTTTAATATTTTATCATCAGCTGTGAAAATGAACACTGTAACCAATAGTACCACTGCCCCAGCAACTTCTGCAGAACAATGCAAACCTCACAATCTCTTTCAGTGCACTACCGTGAGATAAAACCCCTGTATTTTTCTGAGGGTCAGTGTTCTCATCTAGCTGGAATGGAATGTTATCTTTCCTAAATTTGCCAAGTCAGGCTGTCTGATTAGTCTGAAACATTCAAGTTACTTCAACAATAAATTAAAAGAATCAGCAAGATTTTTATTTGGAACTGAAAACTAAAACACAAAATCACAGTAACCCAAGAACTGCCTGGCTGTGTGTCTTACTACTTGCTCTTCGGGGTTAGATCCACTGCATCTGACTTCTGTTTTAGAGAAGTGCTATATTACTGCAGACTCAAATTATATTAGGAGCCCACAATAGTGTATAAATTTTCTTTACTCTGTGATATAATCCAGGTGCAAACAAGAGAAATATATAAAACCCTATTATTAACAGCCCTGACTACAAAAATGAGCGAATGACTTGAGATTTTGTGAGTAGTATTTTGTCATGTAGATGCTGTACTCCTAAGCAGGTAAAGTGCCTTCTACAAGGTCACTTGAGCACTTCCTTTACCACCTCTTTTTCTTCAGAAGTCTTTCCTCCTTCCATCCTGCCTACACCTCGCCAAATATTGGTATGAGACCAAAGTGATGAAACCACAGACACGTAAAAGGAAAAGGAAATAAACTGTGGAAAGCACAATGAGGCTCTCAAAATACAAAACTTGTTCATGAGTCTGTACAAGTGTTTCTCTCTCAAGCCTCATGACTTCTCATAATCAGTATCTGCTGGGCAAGTAAGTTCCATTCCACTGAGAGTCTCGTAGTAGGCATTTAACTTTATTCACTGTTCTTCCCAAACAACTTTGCTTTTGAGTTATAAAGACCTGCTTTTCCTGTGTCCTATCACAATCTTATCCTGGAGAGAAGACATGGCCTGTAACCAGGCCCTTCTAAACTCTTGAGACATGCAATAGAGAACAAATGCTGACCCTGAAGCTACTGAAAATCCCTTGGTAGCAGAACCGGTCCTGTTTCATCCCTCCCACTCCCTGAGCATGTGAATTTCCCATCTGTGCTGGCAGGTCCAGCTTTGAGATCAGATGGACGACATGGCAGAAGTGCTACAGATTTTCCAAGGTCTCTGCCTTAAGGCAGGGCACATAACAAGGTTCCAAGGATTTATTTTACCTGGAACTTCACTTCAGCTCTTGTTGTGCCAGCCATCAGCCAGCTCAGTGAATCTAGGCACTGGGAATTATCTCATGCATTTCTGCTTCCCTAAGAGTCATTTAAAGCTCATAGAGATAATACAGCTCTGAGGTTACATGGAATACCAAAACAAACTTATTTGCAGCTGGCTTGGATAACTTTCTACTAAATCACATTTTCAGTTCAGTCCAGTCCAGTGTCAACTATAACCCATTTACCTGTCTAGATAATACAAATATTTAGACCAAAGGAATTTGATAGCTTTAAAGCAGCGCTGCAAGCACATCAGAATTTATGATCCATGGCTGTCACCAGTTGATTGAAACAGTGTGACACCACAGTCCAAGTCACTTCTCCTGGGGCCTCCTAGATGTACTTAAGAAGTGCAGTATTTCAGTAAAACCTGAGTATTATGACAAATGGTAGAAAAGGGAGACTTGAATCTTGCTGTATCTTGTGCCAGAGTGAAGACAACAAAAGTTTTTGGTTCTTGGATCTGGAAAACAAGTATGAACCCGCAGGTTTTAGGGAGAAAATGAGGAACAGGGGGCATCTGCACAGATTGGTCAAAGGTTCAGAGAGAGGATAACTATCACATTTCTCAGGAAACAAAAATATAAAAGAGGAAACACAGTTGCTCTAGGGTTTTTTCCAGAAGGAGAGTTTGAGGAAGGCCTAGAGATTCTTCCTTGGGATCATGGAGGAAGGAGAGGTGTTGTCCAAGCCTGATGAGCTCTCCTCTTCCTGCACCCAGGCTCTTCCCTGCTCTCCCTGCTGAATCAAACCATGAGCTATTTTTATCATTTACTATGTGTAAGGTTGGTGTATTAAAATTAATTAAATGTTCCAGACTGCTTTTAAAATCTGGATCATTTCCCCCTCTGCGGAACTGATTCCTCCTTAGGATAAGTTCAGTTGATAACCACTCCTCTGAAATGAAGAGAGTGCCATGGGGATTCTACCCTGATATGTTCTGCCCTGTTTCTTAGAGGGTCTAATTACTTGTGATGTTGATATATTAAGTCACCACAGAATGTGAGACAAATTTCTCTCCTGAAATTCAGGAAGGCTTATTCCTTACATACGTTCACTTATGGACTTCCAGCTTGAGTTGTTTCTCTCGACTCGGTGCCTGCCATTCAGTGAATTGAACTCTGTGTGCTTTCTGCAAATGTGAGATCTGTTCTGATGTGAGCCTGAAGATCTGAACAGAAAGGAATAGAGAATGTAAACAGACAGTACATAAATAAAGGTATGGCTATACTACAGACTTGACACAGATAGAAAATGGGGAGGGAAGAAGAAAGCTGAGCCATAGTCACACCAGTTGTTACATGGCAAACATGGAAAGGCAGTCTCCTTAAGCTCTGAAATGTCAAGCCATGAAAACATTTCTCTTGAGGGAATTTCAGGTCAACTCCTTCTCTGACCTGACCTCTAAAGAAACTGCTCTTCATCAACTACACAGCCTGTGGAGACTTACCCCACCTTAGTCACCTGCACTACCTGAAGCTAAACCCTATGAATACACCCACAAATATTATGTACTGGTTTGCTGTTATTCACTGCATTACTATAACATCACAGCATAATGTGAACAAAATCGCATTTAACTGGGCCAGAAAAGACTTTCTATTGTGTTGGGTCTGCATTCTTAGACATCTGTCACTTCAAATCTCCATCCTCATCTCATGAAATGAGATGCTTTGAATACTTCTTTGGGAGACAGAAATTATAAGGAAACCATGACCACTTTCTCACAAGCAGAAGATTGCTCAGGGCCAAGGGAGCATAAGTGATTTGGAGCAGATGAGTTCAGCACCCGCTGTAAGCCCCGTGTCCTAACAGATTCCAGCTGGCATGAGAACTGCACCCTACTCGCCCCCATGTCCTGTGTTCCAGCCGAAGACAGCTCTCTGAAAACACACCCGGCGCTTCAAGCGCACACTCTGACCCAATACTCCCTCCAGTGGGCTGTGTTTAACCCACACCTGAAAGAATTTAATCTTCTATTAATCAAAAAATCGCTTGTGCCTCTTTCGCTATGGGCAGCAGCATATGAATAAAATACACTACATTTGCTTTTATCCGCAGGCATGTTTCTGTGTTTATTGCTAATGCATATATACATATATTTTATCATTGCTATCATTCTGACACGTCTCCAGGCATGTTTCTAGTCATTCCTATCATAGCTCTCACTCATATTTCTCTTTTTTTTAAAATAAATGTCCCTAAGAAATTGCTGCCTGCCGCAGAGAAGCCAAGGAACCCCTTCCAGAAATCTTACGCCGTACAGAGCTGTTTGCTCGCCCTGACCGGACTCCCCCTTCCCCAAACTAAAAAGCAGCACAAAAGATCGTCCCCCGGGGTGATCCGCCCGCGCTTGCGGCGCGCTGGAGCGCCGGGGNTTATGGTAACAAAGAATAAATTACTTGCATTGCTGCCGAAAATGCTAGAAATAATTGTCTTAATAATGTTGAAGGAAAGTATATATCTGCTGAAGTCTCATCTGAATCTGAAAAGCATGCACAGCCAAGTACCTGAGGCATGATTTGCTTTCTTGCATTATCTCACCTGCTTACAAGCAAAAGGTTGCATCTGCATTAGAATTTTCATTTGTATAATATCCAATAATGTCTATTTTCTAAATGAATCCAATGATCTCTGTACCCCATGTTTTGTTTCACACTGAGTCTGTGAATTTAACGTGTTAGGAGTGTTCAATAATGAGCTATAGAGCACTTGCATTCCATTTCTTTCAAATAAAATCAAACTAGAAGGTCCAATCCACATGGCAGCAGGCATTCTGTCTGCAGGACCAAACTGGAATTAGTCCAGTGTAGAAACCTGAAGCAGGTACAGTGTGGAGCAGGTCTTCAGTAGCAGCTCAGTTCTGTACATCCTTTTCTACTGCATTGCCTTTTTTTTTTTCCCCTAATGTAAATATAACTGAGATTCCCGTGGAATCTTTTAAAAATCAAATTTTACGGTTTCCTAAATGTGATTATTAAAAAAATATTCCCATGACTTACATTGCAGCTTAAAAAAGAGAAAAAGACATGGGATTTTATTGTAACTGTGTTGTTATTACAAGACAATTATTTGCCATTGGTAAGATTGCTATACGTGCTTTACTTCAAGATCCAGCTGCATATAAAAAATCAAGACAGAATATGTTGTAAGCCTCTAATACTGTAAATAAGTGAGGCAACATCACCAGCAGACTTTAAAGAGTTGTCAGTGGTCAGAGGCACTTGGTCAGGTGGCCAGGGTTACTACCTAAGTGCTGAGCATCAACAAGATGCAGCTGATCACTACAGAGGTACTGAAAAAAGGAGCTTTCCCTTTCATACCCTGAAACTGCATGCTCAGTGCTTTCGTTGAAGGTAGTGATGATCAGTTAAATAGGTACAAACAGTTGGGCAGAAGCTAAATGCATCTGCCAATTTCCAACTTTCAGTCCATACTGTGAAAATGGAGTGTGATTTTTTTTCCCAATTTTTCTCTCCCTGTTTCATTTACACTCTTAAAAAAAATCTGATTATGTTGCTGCTAGTACAAAAAAAAAACTTCAAAGTATAACCTCTAATTTAATATATGTAAATAATAAGTAGATATCCTGCTGCAAGTAAATGCTTAATTCTTTATCAGTTGTGTTGTAATTTATTCTGAAACCAGCTGAAGACAATAAAAACAAGAAAGCTGACACTGCAAGCTACAGCAGGACACTAAATTCCTCTTTTATTTTCAGAATCAAGTAATACAGATAGAAGAAGAACAAAGGGAGAAGTTAACTAACAACATGAAGTTGCTCATCTTCCTCACAGTAACCTTGGGCACACTTGTCACGGGACTAGAGTCTGTAAGTTTTAAGTATATCAAAAGCCTAATCTTATTTCATGAAGGAAGGCATACCCAGCTTGCAAAGCAGAGGGAATACCTTGAAGAACAGAACAAAAATCCATTGTTGAACAAATTTTCTGGCTTTTATTCTATGGCACAAATGTGAAGCACCAAGGTCACCAAAATGGCAGGGGCAACTGATGAATGTTGCAGCTTTGCTGCACTGCTTAGTGGAGATGGTGAGGTTTCCTTCCTTGTTTTAGGGACAGTGACCATTAAAAGCTGCTTAGGTTCTTACAGCATAAATGATTGCAGTGTTGACCTGATGCAGTGGCACAGCTCAGTGGGGCTTTTCTGAGCTTGGTTTTTTTGTGGTTTTTGTTTGCAAGACGTGGGATTGGTTTTCCTTCCCCATTTTGCTTTGCTTAATTAAAGCTCCACTTCTCACTCATATCCAGATTCCACAGAGCAGGTTCAGCAGGTAGCTACATGCAAAAGCCTTACTGTTGAAGGTATGCAGTAGGGAAAAGATGATCAAACCTCATAAAAGGAACTGCTCCTTAAAAATCTTTTCTTTTCCTGTAGATTTATAGCTGGAAGTACTACAAGCTATATAAACGCAGATCAGAACACAAGGGTAAGCATCTGCCTGTTCTATTTGAACCTAAAAAGAACTTGCTATCCTGTACTTACACCTTCACACAAGAAGAAAGACCCTTAATGATACTGAAACACCTAAAACTTAATTTTCAACTACATTTCACCTCTGCATTCAAATGTTTTGCCTATAATTAGTGATATCTTTTACTTACAGAATGCCCTTGTTTGAATGGAGGAACATGCATTAGCTATTACCTCTTTAGTGGAATTGGTCGTTGCATATGTCCAGATGGATACACTGGGATTCACTGTGAACTAGGTAGAGTATTTGTCTTAATGCTAACTAAATTGATTGGAAAGGTCTAAGAGACAGTCAAAGAATTAATATGAAATGCCAAGTGCAAGTATTACCCAGAAACATGATTGGATAGCCTTTAGCTGTTTATGCTAACAGACTAAATGAGGAGAGGCGAGTAAATATTGGTGCAAAATCAGGATCTCTAATTTTTCTTGTCCCTGCCCCTTCACTAAGGTTGCATACCTCAACCTTACTTTTAGTTTGGGGTGGAAAAAATGAACTAGTTTGTGGGTGGTCAGAAGCAGAAGAACTTATTAGATTGTGAGGTTCACTTAAACTGTTAAAGAATTAATATTCATGCTTTAAAATGTAAGATACTCAATGCTCAAAATTTGTACAGAGCAAATTTAGTAACAATATCTAGTCAGTCTAGATTTTGCATCTCTTTTTGAGTGTAATGGAAGAACCTTTTTCTTCATCAGAAGGATTTGTCCATGTCTGTCACAGAACAATTATAAACAAGAACATGCTGCTAACTAAATATTTATTTTTCAGACACTGACAGCACATGCTATACTGAAAATGGGGAGGACTACAGAGGGATGGCAACAGAAGACAAATGTCTTCCATGGAACCTGCCTTCACTAGTCAGGAGGGGTCATTACCATGCTTACTCAGACAATGCTTTGCAGCTTGGGCTGGGCAAACACAGCTACTGCAGGTAAGAAAAGCATCACTCTTCTTGTGATAACTTGTATTATCACAGCCCCAGAGGTGCTTCACTGAGAAACCTGTTTTTAAAAAATAACATTACAGAGTTGAATTATTGACTAAAAATATTTGGAATGTGACTTTCTGAAGCATTATTTTCCCTGGCATATCTTGCAACAAAATATTTGGGGTTTTTTCAGAACACTTGGAATTTGAAGTTACTATGACTTTTTAAAACTGTCTTTATGAAAAGAACACTCTTATGTTTTAGAAACCCTAATGGAAGGAACAGGCCCTGGTGTTACACCAAAAGGGGATCTGCCATTCAAGAAACACCTTGCAACATAGAGAAGTGTGGTAAGTAATATTAGTTTCAACACAATTGGGGTTTTGTTTGGTTGGGTTTTTTTAATTTTATTTTTAATAGCAGAAGTTTGGAGTTTGTCACAATATCTGAACAAAATTTTTCTTTTCACAGGGCCTACGTGTGGTCAAAGGAGCATCAGCAAGAACTTCAAGATTGTTGGTGGAAGGCAGGCAGAGGTTGAGTCTCAGCCTTGGATAGCTGGCATCTTCCAAACCATAAGGGGCATGGACCTCTTCCTGTGCGGTGGCAGCCTCATCGACCCTTGCTGGGTGCTCACAGCAGCGCACTGTTTCCATACTCCGTAAGTTTCCAGATCTATGGGCTTGTTATTTGCACCTCTCTTCTACAGATACCTTGGTGCAATGCTCACTGAGCAACCCTTTGCAATGTGCCACAGTAAGAATGTTCCTTTGACTGAACGAAACAAGAGCAGCAAAAGAAACATTAAGCCTCTGGGAGCCCACATCTAGCAGAATGAACTAGCAAGATGTGGACAGTTGGGTGGGATGCACTTTAAACAATTCAGTGTATACTGGTGCCAGGATTTCATTTTTACCTTAGCCATTCCCCAAACTTAATAATCGTACCGATGATGAGCTGTGTAATACATCTATGGGTGTTTTTTGTTGACTTTTCTGTGGAAAACTGATCCTTTGGCATCCTGCAGAGGATTATTAAGGCCAACGCCTTGCATTAGTAGCTACTACTTAGGCATGTTTCAAGGTGTCTGAATATCTATCTTAATCCCTTCAAATGAAAAATCAGGATGCTTTCCTTCAGAGTATTGGATCAACTTTCAAAGTAGACTAAATTTTACTTTTTCTTATCAGCATTAAAATAAATATGGAACAGAACTGGGACTGGATCTGTTGACCTTAAGCTGTTGACCTTAGTCTCAGAAATTACTAACCTTCATCAATCTCTCTACTCTCACTCAGGTCAAGAAGACCAATAAACAAATCTGTCTACAAAGTCTTCCTTGGAAAATCCATTCTAAATGTTACGGATGATAAAGAACAAGTATTCATGGTTGATGAGATCATCTCTCACCCTGACTTTACGGATGACACAGGTGGCAATGAGAATGATATTGGTAAGTGTTATCTTATTATAAGCTTTTAAAACACTGGGCTAGGTGAAGGCTGCATAATCGTGGCATACATCTAAAATAAGTAGAACCAGAGATGGAAGAAGGGGAACAGGAACAGCCTGAAAACTAGGCCTGTGCTGACAGTTTTTGCACTTGTATAAGTTTTGGCTGTGGTATGTATCAGATTAATTACCTGGCAGGTATTCTCTGGACCTGTGGAAGACATGGCTTTTCCATAAGCACTGGTGGCAGCATTGCATTTTTGCTATTCTATTACTTGTCTAAAGATCAGACTATGTATAGCAAGTGATGAAAAAATACATGCACAGTAGGTTTCATCACATAGCATGGGAATGCCATGTCAGCCACCTCATTAGCTGAAGGCTATCTTGAATTAATTCAGACTTCTATGAAATCTGGGTTTCACAAGCCTATTCCTAAAAGCAACCATGTTAGAGATGGATTTTTGCAACTTGAACAGAACAGACTTGCTACTCTTGCACTTGACATTTAGAACTGCACCACCCCTTCCAGATTCCTCCTGCTGCTAAAGTAAAGAAAATCCAATAATATCTCTTTAAAGATTCTGGGTAGTGGGTACTACCCTCTACAGCCAGTCAGAAAGTTGATTTTTTTAAAACATCTGAAGATACACTTGCAGAAGACTCTTTTGGCTGAACTATAAGCTACTGTCCTTTGAGGAAGCAAGTTTAAGTTGGAACATTTGTCGCTTTTAGTGTTGGGAAACTAATATTGTTGTTAAGTAATGACTCATTCCGAAAGCAGTGAGGGGAGCCATGTGTTACCAGAACTAAATATAATTGCAGCTATTCCCATTAACTGTACCAAATACTTCTATTGTCAGACCTTGATGGGAAAAACTTGCTTTACAAATCTAACTCTATCTTTTCTGACTTGGTTCATAGCTTTGATAAGGATAAGGACGACTTCTGGACAGTGTGCAGTAGAATCCAAGTATGTCAGAACAGTCTGCTTGCCAGAGAGGAACCTTTACTTAAGAGAAAATACCCCCTGTGAAATAGCTGGCTATGGAAAACAAGATTTTTGTAAGTGAATGACTTCTCTTCCCAAAGTTGGTTTTCCACAATGGTGGGAATGTGATGATTTTTACACCATGATCTGTGAAGTATTAAAAGAGATTCCTTTCTATTGTATGTATTCTTTGTGCATCTCTTGAAGATGACCTTTTCTATCATCTTCTCTAATTGTCTGTGGAATTTCCTATCTGATGCCTCTCTTGCTTGTCAACCATACCAAGTATGCCAAGATGTAAACCACAATTTTTATCATTCCTGATGGGATGAGGAGCAGAAAAATACTAAAGCTGTGTGGGAAAATTAGCAAAGGATTGCATTTGTGCAGAATTTCCATCAAAAATTATTGAACTTCCTCTGTAAAAACTAAACTTTGTATTTTGTATTTGGAACATTTCTCTTTCAAACTTATTAACAGTAAAAGCACACCAATACTGAATAAGGTGTAAGTAAGAAGCTCAATGGAGAATTGGAATGGTTATGCTAATTTAAGTGCAGAAATTGTGTTATGGGGGATTTCTTGCTTCTTTTTATGTCTTGGAGGGTGAAAATAATGGAATACTCTTTTGCAGATGACATCTTCTATGCTCAAAGACTGATGTCAGCCACTGTGAACTTAATATCACAGAGAAAATGCAAATATGAATACTATGACAATATTAGAGTTACTGACAACATGGTCTGTGCTGGGGATCCCACATGGCAGATTGATGCCTGCAAGGTAAGATTGGCTTGGTTTATTTTCTAAATAATTTCAAATGTATGTATACTACTACATGGATCAGTTGGCAGGATCTTGTAATTCTGCTAGTCACAAGAGTCTCTAATGTAACTGGAAATTATTATGTCAAGTGGAGTTGACCTGTAGTGTGGCCAAACACCTGGAATCAAGTTGGAACACAGAGTTAGGTTTTTACCCCCTCCAGGCCTTCTTTTGGAGGTGCAAGAAGTGCAGTATCTTAGCCACTGTTTTTCCTCAAGGCCTTATTTTCAATCTAATCAAGCAATAGCTGATAGATATCCATCAGAGCTACATAAGAACTGTTCTAATCTCAGCTTGCACATTAACTGTAGCTTTGCAAGGGTAGGTTACAGGGGACACTGAGCTCCTCCAGGTTCCTCAAAACTAGTTTTAGTTCTCTGCACCTTACTGGTCAGAGTGGCCACAGGAGCCAGTGAAAAGAGCCAGTGTTCTCAAGTATAAAAGTACCTTATGCACAGACATACGTTGATTCTGTGATGAAGAATTGGGCATGTTGGCCTTGACCTTGTATCACTAGTTTAATGTCTGTGCTTATAAACTTAGAATGGGGATGAAGGGTTGTTCCCCAAGATAATTATTTTCCTGGTATCCTGATAGAGGGAGCTAGAGAACTCCTCAGCTTTAGAGACTATTCAAGTCAGATGCCAAACCTGCTGTTCCATCTAAACAATATCCTCGAAGATCAAAGCTTTAGCTCACAGGTCCTTACTAGCTTGCTTAACTCTAGAAATAAACAGTCACAGGCTCCATCTGCAGAAAATGACCTAATATGTTCTCTTTCTGTTGTCAGGGAGATTCCGGTGGCCCCATGGTCTGTGAGCACAATGGCAGGATGATGGTTTATGGGATTGTCAGCTGGGGAGATGGCTGTGCAAAGGAGAACAAGCCTGGTGTTTACACCAGAGTTACTCAATACCTTAACTGGATTGATTCCAGCATGAATGGGTTAGTTGCCAAGAGTCGTTTTCTTCCTGAACCGAAGTGACCTTTTTTCTACAGCTGGACTGAAATGAACAAAATTCAGCCTATACTGACACCAGGACAGTGAAGACCTGCATGTCATAAGAGGCTTTCATTTCGAATGCTTGTGTGGTCAGTCACTCACATCAGTGTTCCTGAGGCATGAGGCAGAGAGACGGTTGATTTATTATCTTACTACTCTGAATTACTGGGAAACTACTCAGTGGGAAGCTAAAATATTTAACATTTAAATGAGTATTCCCATGCACAATACTATGCATAGCAAGTTAGCTGTCTACTTCACTTGTGAACCAGCATTTGCTCTGGAAATACTGAAACAGTTTCAACTTAAGTATTCATTTTATATGTGACCTGAGTCCAGAATGTCCCCTCGTTGTACTGAATAATATTCAAGTCCCACAAAACTAACCTGTTAAGAACAGTACTGAGAGTTATCAGACTTGGCATCAAAAAGTGGGGGGAAAAAAAAGTAGTAGCTGAGTCAGCATTACAGACTCTTAATGTATTTCA
>WAAG01008060.1:2241-23812 GCA_013390105.1 Tichodroma muraria | reverse complement strand
CCCACATTCTTGAGCACTTTGTGCTTGTGCTCTGCGTGGTGATCTCAGCTGTCTCAAGGCAGCATCTCCATACTGAATACCTGAGCCCATTCTTTCTGGATCTAATTCTCCTGATGAGAAACAAAATGGTCACAAGAACATAGATCATGTGCAAATAGTATATTCCAAATTAACTGTTAACATTTGATTAAAGAAAATGCACAATTATATTCTGATCTATTTATGAAGAGATTATCTATCTCAAGTCTGTCTACTTTTATGCAATTTCAAACCTGAATCATTTTCTCCTCTAATTTAACCATATGCAGTTGATCATGATGACAAAGCGATCTGTCGCAGAGTTAGGCTGCAAACAAGAAATGCATTTGCACTACTTTGAACAAAAGAAAGGTCTAAAATGTTTTCTGCGAATACAGTTAAAAACTTCCTGCTTTCAGAGGCTCATAAGCAAAGAAAATAGTACTGCAGATACCAAGCCAAACAAAAACGGATCAATCTGATAGAAGGATTCCAAAAAGAACTGCCCCCCAGGGAAAATGATCAACCTTTCTAACTTCTGGTATCCATTTCTGCCTACTTCATACCCTGTGCCTTCAGAACCGTTATGCCTGTATGGTGGTCTGGCCAAGAGAGACCTCCACAAGTTCCTTTCTGTCTCCAATTTCACATGATTCAATGGATGTGTGCTGGCNCTTAAAACTTTAAAGATATCAAGCAGCTAGAAAAGAGAAAAATTGGAATGCAAATTAGCTGTAATGACATCTAACACACAGGAGCCTGTCTCCAGCAGAAACCGGCCCACTTGTGTTGAGAAGCTTCTGGTATATTTCTAGATCTGCAAAAGTAAAAATGATTTCAACTGAGAGGCAGGAAGGTCACTTCAGAGAAACAGTTGCTAGGAAACATCCCTAAAATTTTTAGTATTACTGTTCATACTCTCCTGACTGTATTTCCTGCTACATATGAGAAGCAGAATTTGAAGTTATGACGGCCCTCATATTTTTTTTCTGTTTTTTATTTGGACTACAAAAACTGTCTAATGTCAGGCTTGGTATTTGTAGGGATGCAGCAACCCACAGAACACAGAACCTACACTCAGACCTGACTGTTAAGGTAAACGTTACCCACAAGTCACACCACCATCCCTTTTTGGATATACAGATCTCACTTAGACATCCCTTCCTACTAAAGCATATGAAAAGCAGCTATAAAACAAATAGGTTATTTTAAACAAATAAGTTATTTTTCCAAAATGAAAATCTGGTGGTTTTTGGTTTAATTCTAATGAAGACTTTGAATGGTGATATTTCCATGTGCAGTTTTATTAGTTTCAGATAAAAGATTTTATAAATATAAAGCTTAATTTACCTGATTCAATTTTATTGAGTATTTTCCTTGCACACTGTACAAAGGCCTCTTCAACATTTTCCCCCGTTAGAGCACTTGTTTCCAAGAACATCAGCTCTGCATTTGACACAAAAGAAAACCATCCTCAAAACAAGTCTGGAATACCAGGTATAGTAATTCAAAGCATGAAAGCTAGGAGCAATAAAAATATTTTTACAGAGACCTACAGTCAAAAAGCATGGTCCAGAAAAGCTAATCTTTGATGGCAAAACCACAAAAAAGGTCCTCTAAAATTTACTCAGCGACCCTAGAAAGCTGGAATTCAAAGATAACCTGGGCTGTGCATGCAAAATTGCACTTGAAAACAAACTTCAGTTTTCCATTAACAGAGGTTATATGCAAAAGCAAAGCTAGTAACCAGAGTTGGTAGAAGACTTTTAATTGATTCATAAAAGTAAAACCAGATTTTGCTGACAGCAGGACTGCAGCACAGAAGCTCAGACCAAGACTGGCTTTAGCAGACACAGAATCACATCCTCAGACTGGAAATTCTGAATGCTATTTCTGAAGACCACGTAATAGTTGTTGGGATCCATGCCTTGCACTGAACTCAGGTTCCAATGAGTAAAACTCATTGCTTCAAACTGCAGTACACCCCATACAACTTTGTGTTATCTACAGAGTCTTTAAGATGCTGAAAAATGGGAATTCATGTCCTTCATTTTCTTCTCAGCTTCTTGGAGGCAAGGCAATACCTGAAGTTGCATTACATTTCCTACAGAATATATCTCCACGTAGAGGATACTCTTAAAGGAGCAGCTGGGAGTGGAAGAACCACTGGTAATGAGACTTAAGCAGTACATGTAGTTTTCACTGCAGGCACTGCCTCCCTGGGCCTCAGGTACTGACAGAAGTCTTTTCTGTAGACAGGGTACAAAGTACAGCCTAACTGCACAAAAACGTAAATGATTTGAATTATTATGCATCTTTGAATGCTACACGAAATTTTTGCACTACTTACCATTTTCCTGTGCAAACCGCGATGCTTCTAAAAAAGTGACTTCACGATCTGCATCAAGATCCTTTTTGTTTCCACACAGTATTATCACAATATTTTGACTTGCTAACATTCTTGCATCCGTCAACCAATTAGTAAGTGCATTGTAGGTTTCCCGGCTGTGCAGGAAATGAAATCCTTTATTAGGACACACTTATTTATTGTGAACAGATCACCGAACCAAAACTCAGACAGCAAATCTGTGTTTGTGGCAAACAAACTGCTGGTATCAGGCAAAGCACCTACACATCTCAGTGTGCCAGCGATGAACAGGGAAGAGTATCAAATTCCTTCATGAAACTATTTAAAAGCTTGAGTATTTAAAAATCAAAATTAAATTAATCACAATATATAAACACATGATTATAAAATACTGTGTTAATGTGAAAAGCTAAAATTTTAAGCTCTTATCTAGTTTCAACCTTTTGCGCATGACATTTTGGGATAACAGAATGAGATATTGTTCCACTTGGAATTCAGCTGATACTTAAATTACCAGTGTGATTGTAAGAATTTATGAGGCTTGTGCAGAAGATGTGCATGCCCAAACTTTCACAGTGGTGTCAGGACCTATCTACACTGCAGGCTGTCACCCTGCACACACCACTTGCCATTGTAGCAGTGGTCAGGGAAAAAGCTCTCAAGCAGTGAGACTGACAGATGACTCCAGCTGACCTTGAACACAGATTACAAAGCCTGCTGAGAGAACTCTTCACTCACAGAACAACAAGCACCAACCTAGTGAACCACCGTTAATCAACCCAAAACTCATCTGCCAAATATCAGTCAATGGTGGCAGGAAGAACGTGAACATGTGCAATGGTAACGAGTTTTATTGGCTGCCTATAATATTAAAATATTGAAAGATGCAGAGATGAACAGAATTTTGGCCTACAGTTAAAGAATGTGTAGGCAGAGCTAGATTCTGCAGAGGATGACCTTCTATCCCAACCCACTAATCAGCAGTTTCCACAAGAAAGGGTGCACCACCTTGGTTAAGGGTGGCTGAGGTCCGCTCTTGCTCTGTGGCAAGGCTTGCTGAGCCAGCGGCTGCATGTAGCCCACCATTATTAGATCAGTGACTGGGGGGCCAATCCCCTGAAATTTGTGCAACCCTTTAGGATTGTTCACATTTGACATACACAACAATATCTCATGCCAGCAAGTTCCAAAGCTTAAATTTATGCACTGAAACAGAAGTACTTCTCATACTTACTTTCTTTTCTTCGTGCCCAATCTCGATTATAGCATTAGGAACTTGGGGAGGAATCATTGTGCATTAATTGGATCTGACAGTCCATAAGCAAAAGAGATGCTGACTTTCTTACCTGGTTATATCATAGACAAGCAAAGCACCTGCAGCCCCTCTGTAGTAACTCCTTGTTACAGACCTGAAATAGAATTCCAAAGACACATTTCTGTAGTGCCTTCACTGTTTAAAATCTGGGTTAATATAACACAATCTGTATTATGAAACACAATTCTTATTTACATATTTAAAACAAAACATGGTTTTTATACAATGTTATCAGCTGTGCAGCAGCAGACTAATTACAACCAGGATTTTGATGAAGTACTTTGATTAAATATAGCTGTACAAAGATTCTCAAAGTCCATTATGACCCACGTGGTGCTGAAGGTATATAAATCATCATAATACATGACCAGACACAGAACTGAAGGCTGATATCTGGTCAACACACTGAAGAGACCTTGTAAATGAAGACTACATATCACAGCCCAGCTTTATTTAGTCAGAAATATATCCAAAGGACTTGTCTGATAGAAGACATTTACCTGGATTGCTGTCCATTACTCAGACTTCTACCATCACACTCACCTTTGTATGATGGTAGAAGTCAGCCCTCTCCCCAAACAAAGAGACCTCAGACACACAGTCCACCCTGCCCCCAAAATACAAAAAAAAAAAGAATGTCTTATTTGATGGTGAATGTACCCAGGAATCCATTAGATTTTTACTAAGTTTGATCTATGCCTCAGATGTAGAACACTGTTAAGAGACAGCATTAAAAGTACAGTGATTGTTATAAGCTGACAAATTGATTGTTTATTCTCTAAGAAACTTAAGATATCTCAGTCTTTCTAGAAATGTATTTACCCCAATTAATTTGACTGATTTTTTCTTCTCTAATAAAACTGTATATAATTATACTGTGCAATTGTTTTCATGCATATTTTGAACAGCTTATAGCTTCCTGACATTTAGTTATTCCAACCAATAGAAGGTCTCCTAAACACAGAGTTAAGCGCGTACTCTTAGTTAAAAAACCGTTCTGAATTCTGCTGGTGAGCAAGATTTTAGCCACCTATTCCACTCATACACCTTAACAGAAAATACCCAATGAAAGAAAGGGCAGAAACTCAGATCCTGCAAGGCAGCACTGCTCCACCAAAAATCAATGGATCTGTGTCGCTGTGTCCAGGTTGGAAGGTTAATGTGAAAGCAGACAAATAATTCCACTGACCAAAAAGCTTTGCCTACTTACAAGCAGAGATAAGTAATATCCACCACTCACAGCAGCAATTATATAATAGCAATTAATAAAATGGCTGAGAAGTGTACCTGAACCGCTCTTGTCCTGCTGTATCCCATATCTGCAATTTTACATATTTACCACCAACATTTATGATCTTTGAACCGAATTCCACTCCTATAGTATGATTTGAGTCATCTTTGACTACAAAAAAAAAGAAAGAAAACAAAACTTATCCGAAGAATGTTTAGAGTGAATAGTTTTTATATAAAACAATTTAGGCATTATCAAAACTCCTCAGTGTTCAAATTACAAACTTCCTGAGCCATCAAAAACAGTGCTGCTCATAAGCTCACTGCTGCCACACAGAAATGAATTTTTTCAATTGAAAAAATGAAGTTTTTACAATTTTTTACAGTTTAGTCAATTCAAACATTACTAGAAAGGCCTGCTTTAAATAATTTCCAGTTCACTTTAATAAGTAGCAAGATAGTTTTTGTAGACTTTTTTCCAACTGTGTTTTCTAGTATTTTGATGCCATTTAAAATTAAAATTCATGGGAATTGTCTTGACCATGGATAGCCAATTCTTCTTTAACACACTTAAGTTAAGATACTTGCTCTAAGTATGCTGTTGATATCACAGAATCTCAGCAATTAACAGCTGCCCTTACTAGAAGCAAGGGCTTGTTTCAAGTTCCCTCGGAATCAAGCCATGTTCCTTAGTGCTTACACATCATTATCCTTAAGTATTCCTCAAGAGAT
This sequence comes from Tichodroma muraria, assembly GCA_013390105.1. Classification (NCBI taxonomy): domain Eukaryota; kingdom Metazoa; phylum Chordata; class Aves; order Passeriformes; family Sittidae; genus Tichodroma; species Tichodroma muraria. The sequence goes on along the minus strand of WAAG01008060.1, from coordinate 18,149 downwards.
AAGGTGAATTACTGTTTGGTTGAGAAAGACAACGGTCACCTTAGATTTACAAAGGTTTCTAAATGTATAGTATTTTTGTTTAATCTTGATGCCAAATGTATAATCCAACAGAATTTTTTCTTTTATGCTATCTGCTCATCTCTGAATAACTTTCACAATTGAATCTCTATCAGTATTTATCATAAACCACAGTCCTTAACAAAGAAAACAGAGTTACTATTTATTTTGAAAGATGCTACAGGCTTTCTAAATCTACTCAAGCAATTCAACTTTTCTTTCATAATTTTTTTCTAAAAGATCCAAGTCTCTACTATATATCTAGGGAGTCTTGTAGCTGCAAATTATACCTCTCACAGAAAGTAAGTCTATTTTCACCAACATCTTGTTATATTTATTTGAGAGCAACAGAGAATAATGCTCCATATTAGGCTTTAGATTAAAGACAAACAGTGAGCAACAAGAATTTACAGTACGGTTCTTAACACAAGTCTTTACTAAAATCCTCACCTACACAAGTAAGAGAATTAGGGGAGCTTCCATACCAATAACAGGTACTCATGTAGGTAGAGCCTTTACCTGTGGTACAAGGCAGTGGAGAACTCTTACTGTCCTTCACATGTACTTACATTTCTTTTCAATAAATTGGTGTAGCAAACAGGATTTTCCAGTTCCAGCATTTCCTATGACCAAGAACTTAAACAGGAAATCTGAAGATTGAAAGAAAAAAGAAAAAAAAAATTGCTAAATTTTAGTATGGACTCACATTTTTGTTACAAGGCCAAGTTCACAAGCCAGCTATTCTCTTGTAGCTGTTATTTCAAAGAGAAGGGAATAGATGACAAAAGTAGCAAAACAGCAATAAATCTGAAGAATTATCCAGTGTCTGCAATTGTGATGTTACACAGCAAGAACTAAGAATTCTTCTTTATGGACAAGCAAGAAAGACAAAACAAAGCAGAAACAGCTGAATCTGAGTTCAGTTAAAATAGGCTGAATGACAGGTAAATGGCTGGCTTGTATTCCAGTAACGTGTTTTAAGAGTGTATCAGCAATTAACTACAGTCAACACAAATATATAATGATATAATTTCTCCAAATCTACAATTCCAGAGAGGGGTGGTAGTTTTGGGGTCTTTTGGGGGGTTTTGGTTTGGGGTTTTTTGGTTGTTTGGGGCTTGTGTTTTTTGTTTTTCTTTTTAATCTATATTAATTTGAACTTCTCTATTAACAGTTTAGCACTCATACTTTGTTTTTAATCCTTGTACAGCAGGGACAACCACAGTATTTCTCTGTAAAATTTAGAGGGAAGAAATAATTTTTATTCTGGGATACCTAGTTTCACATTTCCTCTACATGTTAAATTAATATACATGTATTTCTGTTACCCATTTATGAGCCATTTATATCAATCTTCATTGGTAATACACATTTTCAGGATTTATGCCTCATTTCTGTTGTTTTAACAGTTACATAAAACGCTTTAATACTGCCACCACAAATCTGCTTTCAGTTTTGCTAAAGGCCGAAGAAAGCTTCCCTGTCTTACTGCTCCCAAAAATGATAAACTGATTAGAAAGCTTACAACTGCTTCCCCTAATATACTGCCACCAAGGCAACCTTTATAGCTCATGCAAAATTCCCTATTTATTTTTCTACAGCAGCAGATTTTTTACTCTTTATTGCACAGCTTCCCTAAGAAACAGAGCAGGTCTCCGGAAGACATCTGGTAAGCATGAAAGGAAAATTATTAAGTTTGCAATATCAACAAAAATAAAAGCATTAATTTTGTTAAGAGTCTTCAAAGCTGTCAAGTAGGCTATGTGGGTATTGGCCCAGGGGATGGCAGAATAAAAAGAAAACTAAATTATGCTGAGTAAGTCACAGAACTGATAAAATCCTCTACCAGGACCTCATTTGAGTACTTAGTTTCAAAAATCAAATTTAAGATGCACACAAATCTATGTGCTCATTCCATTTCATGAAGGAGTTACTTGTTATGGTATATCATAAACACTCCCTAGCAATGGCAAAAGGAACAAGCAAGTTCCTCAAATGCTAAAGAAGATTCCCACTGTTAAAAAGACAGGGCTATGAGTCCTGGAAAAGTCTACTGTTCTTTTGTCTTCACCTGTCATCTGGGTTTTATTAATATTTAAAATGAGGTAATGTTTTACTAAGGATTTTTTCTTTTTTATATTTTGCCCTTCTTGTTTCAAAGGCTTGGAACAGATTCTGAATTTTACCCTTCTCAGAAGATGGCAGTTTCTTGCTCACAAATATGACCATTTACATGCTCAAGACTTTCTGTTCCAAAATCCTCTCATTCGTAACGCCCCCACCCAGCTGCTCATGCTTTCTGGATTAAAAAAGAAATAGTTAGAAAAAGGATTTTCCTTTAGGTTGTGAAAATTTTGTGTTAACTCCTCCAAAGAAGGGCCCTTCATGTCATCTCAACTGCAAAACTTGCTGAAGCTGAGAACACTTCACTCTATCAAGCCTTCCCTGTTAGTATGAAATGTATATATCATAATTAGCCCAAAGCGTTAGGTTAAGAAAAAAATCCATCTCAAAGAAAGCCAACCTTCAATTTTTATGGATCAAATATCACTGGTTAGCTGCCTTTTACACCATTTTGCATATTTAAACTACTGTGTGCATGTATGTGTATAATCTCACTGGTTTTACCACTTTTAGAGTACCTCAAAATGCAAGATATTCTGAGACACAGACACAATTAAAATAATCTGTTTCTGATTCTGTCTTTTTTCCAAACATAAATCTGAAATCCAATTAGAACTGGTTCTACTTTGTATCTGGTGAATGCTGTTTGCCAGATTTTCCCCTTAAAAACAATTATAAAATTCAAGTTTACCTTCCTTTTTTCCCCACAGAAGACTCGTGTTATTGACCGTAGTACAACAGCTACTGCAAACCTAAACCAGGGAAAGACTAAAACCAAAGCTCTATTCCCCCACTAATTTGCACCGTAACTGCAAGCATGGGTAATCAAATGTGGCTCACGAAGGCACATCTGTGCAACCCACAAACCCACACTGAGCAGCAAATTTAACACACTGCTCCCTGCTGCACAGACAGGCTGCAGGCCAGTCAGGCCTTGGGACAACCATGCCACTGCCAGGGATTGATCCGGAAGTGCATCAGGACAGCAGCGTATTTTTCCCTGAGGTGTTTTACGTTGAGGTGCTTTATATTTTGCTCTATTTGGGGATTTTATATTGTTTAATATAAAACAATTACATTTAAATTGATAATTTAAATTACATTTAAATAATATGAAGCAGCACTTCATAATAGACTCCTAATTCCTATCGAGATTCTATTGTGCCAGACAAATTTAAAAGGGAATCTCTTGTACAAATAAATCACTTAGATGCCAGTTCAATGCTTGCTTACTTAGTAGACAAGAAATAAATTTCCATCTGACAAAATAGCAAATGGGCTTTTTAAGATGAAACTTGAAACTAGTTACAATTCATGTTTTCCACAGAAAGTTTTCCTATGAAAGTAAATGTGTTTTATTCCACCAAACTCAGAGAAATGTTTTAGTCCACTTCATAAAATGAAAATGTCAGTCTTCTAACAAAAAATTAAAACCTTTCTGCTCCAAAGGCAGCAAAGTTTCTAAACACGTGTAGACTCAAAGACACTGTTACATTCATAAATATAACCATGCTTCTATCATTTTAAACTCCAATTTTATGTAAATTATTTGAACTACCAAAAAGCTTTTAGACTTATGTTAACCGTATATCCATGAGCACTGCATAACATGGTTCAGGAAATATGGAATACATTTAATCAACTGCAAGGAAGGAAAAATAAAAGGCTTTGCCAATACCAAATATTAAAAATACCAAGATTTAACAAACTTCTAAGTTCACAACCTAGCATATTAACAAATCAGGTAATACCAGGTAAAAACAGGGAAAACATTTTTCATCTTGTTATTCTGCAACTTCTTTCTTGTAACATCATTCTGTATGACAACTAGTACCCCATCAACTACATATTTATTACTTATTATAGCACATGATTTAGGATATGAAATGTTTTCTCTTTAAGCTGAACAGATGTATGTAAAATTTAGCAGTTCAGAAGCAAAGAAATCAAATGAGATTGGGCATACAGCTTCTTTTAGACCATCACTGTGGACTCAAACTTTTTATATTCATTCTCAGCAACTTCAGCAAATGCAACTCACATTCCAGTGTTTGCACTACTGCTTAATTGCTCTAGTTTTTCTTTTTGGCATCCTCTTCCCAGAGGAGTTAACTCACTTGATTTCATAGCTTTTTTTTAATCTCCTTTTTTTTTTCTTCTAATTGACAAAGCAGCTCAGAGCTCCAGCATTCCAGTCAGCTGCCAATGCTGTCACCCTAGAGAAACTTTTCTTTTGAATTCTGTTGTTTCCTCACAGAAAAGCAAATGAAAAGCAACATCATTCAGATGTTACAAATGCTTGCTGCCATGCTGGCTACTGAAAAGGTCTAGAAAAGTTAAAGCACTTCGCCTTTAAATAAGATCGTCTTTATACAGAAGGGATTTAGGATCAAAACTGAACTCTGTGCTAAAGGGAAAAAAGCTTACAAAATATGCACTACAGAAATCATAAGGAGATGAAACACAGAATAGCATGGCTGTTTAAAGAAATAAGGCATTATAAAGAATCAGCTTACTCCCCTCTGAGAGCTACATGCATCACCTGATCCCAAACTGGGTAGGGGGTACAGGAAATAAAACTTATTTTCTAGCACAGGCAGAAAGGAACAAAATTGTGGCTTCATTCTAAAGATGCACCAGCAGCACAAGCTGTTAAACTACATAAATTACATCATGTCTTTTGTGTTTGTTTTTTTCTTTTGGGGGTGGTGGTGCAGTGTGAGCTGAGGGGAAAGGAGAAGAGAGACAATGGTGGGCTTTGACTCAAGCACCAGCAAAAACAGATGGTTGATGTGGCAACCACCCCCAGACATCCAACCTCCTCCTTTGACTGAAGTCTGCTCCAGCAGAAGAAATAGTCAAAGAGCTTCTGAGATGCTGTAGCTTAGTCTTTAAAACGCAATGAGAATTAAATTGTTTCCTTTACACTGCTAATACAGTAGAGTAGTGGAGAGACCAAATTATATCCCCAATCTCAGTCTGAAATCCTCCCAACTCTTTGCTACAGAGTAGAATTTATATTCACTAGTGCTGACCCTTTGGAAACTCTCTCGTTCATGACATAGGGTAGGAGCAAAGAGTGCTCTGAAGCATTCCTACTGGCATATGCTGCCTCTAAATGAAAGGAGGAGCTATTCCCACTGCTTACTCCTTTCTCTAGCGGAAAGTTAACAAGATAAACAGGTAGAACAGATCAACCTGTCTCTATTCCAATTTGCAAAAAGAATGTTTCAAAGAGGGAATTTCTGCTTCCTTATAAGTGAAAGAGCTACGCTCTCTTAGAAATAAGATCAAATTTGAAACAAACCGAAGACCAGGGTGATAAATGCAAATACCATCAGGTAAATGGTGGGGGATGGGATGGTGAGAAAAGGATGAATCAAAAAGAATTATTTTCAAATGGATGGAAAGACTATACATTCTTTGCTAACGACAGAGATTGGTAAATTTATGTGACCAGATTGGGATTTGTAGATGCTGGTGGAAAAAACGTAAGGAACTAAGGAGTGAAGAGATTTGACTTGAATCTTACACATTGTATTTATTCAGTGCTTGTACAACTTCCATCCTTCTACCAAAATCCAAAGATTGCTTTGCATTTATTTATTAAGAATAAGCAACTTTCTGTCAGGCTGTGTTTACCACAAAACCACGTATATTTTGCACCAGGGAAGCAAGCTAAAACATGCTTGTGTTGTTGTATGGCAATTATCTACAGAAAGGCCATTACATCTCAGAAAACTTGAGTTAAAAGAGTTTTCCGATGAATAACAGATCTGTTTCCAATGTTAAATGTCAAACTTCTGAAAGAATGACCCTTTCCTCCCAAAAGCAGCAGGGAAATGTTCTTTCTAAATCCAGTCTCAAAATTCATGGAGTTATCTTGTATTCATGTTTGGTTTGGTTTTGGCACTTTGCACAGGAAATAAATTGAACACATAAGAATTGAACAGATATTGAATTGAACACATAAATAATTGAACAGATAAGAAAGCTACAAACAGAAGATACACAACTGATGTAATAGATCTGCAGGAGTGAAAATATGAACTGTAAGCAAAATTTAGTGTCAAGACTGAGAAGCTGCAGAACTTTGTTTGAAAAGAGGGAAGAGACAAGAATCTCAATAATGGACAGAATGAGCTGTGAAAAGTGAGTGAACAGAAAACCTTCAAAGAAGACAGAATTTGACACGAGGAAGAAACTAAGGGAGGAAAAAAAACCCGGGAGACATGAAATTAGCAGTGGTGGTCAGTGGAAAGGCTCTTTATTCCCTATGAATTGAGAAAAATATTGAAAAAAATAACACCCCTTTCAATAGAAAGAGAAGTTGAAACCTCACAGCAAAATTGAAGTCATATAAAAGTCAGACAGCAAAATGACATTGGGAAGAAAAACACCATCCCAAACACCAACCAATTTCCTGAGCCTATCTGTATGGGATAAAAAGCTTGAGGTTACATAATTAGAATGGGTCATAATTCAGGTGATAAGAAAAATTTAATTCATGACTAAGCAACGGGGATTCCAGGAGGGGATACAGTGACCCCTAGTCTCAGTCACCAGAGGGAAATGGACCAAATACTTCTCCCATCCTCCATGGTCATTGTAACAGCTGGTCGGTAACAAACCACTCTTTGTTAGGACAGTGAGCACATTAAATCCAGAGAGTTCATCAAGCACAGAAGATCCATACTTTAATCACATGGTACTGTTAACTTTGATCTGTCAATGGGCCTGCTATATATGTGGACAGGACGCTGCAAAATTAGTTACTGACTACTGTTATGGTCAGAGATTGTAGAGCCACTAGTTAAATTTTATGCTATAACTTAGCTTTTATTCTTCTGTGTTCTCTAGAACTTGACACTCTCAAGCATTGTAGCTCTGAATTTTTTTGTATCCTGTGCTTGCATAGGACAAACATGGAAACTCCAAAAGGTAATATATCAAACAAGAATTAAACAAATAACTGGAACAACCCACAACTACAAAGCTTCCATTTCAAGGGCTTGTTTTCCAGGATACCAAAATAATCAGAAAGTATCAACAGCTCCAGTGGGTTTACTACCCCTATTCCGCATCACTGGAACAATGCAAAAAATGTTTAAATGTTCTGGTTTAAGATACCAATCATCTATTTGGCTTACCTAGTATTACAGCATCAAAGGAGAAGCACCACTGAAATGCTGTTATTCTGACTTTCTACCAACCCTTTTGCTCAGAGACTACCATAAGCATAGCCAAAGTGATCCCCGTTCTAGATCACAGGAGCACAGAGCATGAACAACTTGCCTGAACTCAAATCTAGATGGACAAAGCACACAAAATGTATGTTTTACATCTTTCTAGAACAGATAGACAAAAGAAGCAGGATTTGAGTATCCTATTATTGGCACTTCAAGGGCTGCCCCACACTCTTGCCTTGTTTTGCCCCTTAGTTCTATGCATTTGCTGTATACCCAAGCATTGACCAGTAGGACAGAACATCAAGCACTGATGACTACAGTATTGAAAATAAAATTACTTACACAGTAGAAACTATCAGGTCACTTGGCCTACTCTTGATGGACATCCCAGCCTCCAAAACGGTTTCCAGAGTTGTTGCGTCCAATTTTGCTTTGATTATTCAATTATTTTGTATTCAATTCTGATCCTACTCTCATGGGCTATGAATATGAACCTATCACATGGCTTTAGAATATGTTTACATGTACAACACCATTTTTATACTGGAAAATATTACAGAACTATATGACGTGGAAAGGTAGAAAAGATATCCATTCAAAGCAGAGTTTTGAGTAAAATTATAAAGAAAAGAAATTAATACTATTCAGATGCTTCTCATCTCCTCCACCTAGCCAGCAATACCAGCTCTGCTTGCCTCTTTGACTCCTCACTTTGATGCTTCCCAGCGACGAATTGGACACACCCTGTCAGTGCCTGCACTCCGAATTACTCCATCGGATGTTTTCCTACCAGTAGCACTCAGACACCCATGCCAACACACGGCCATACGAATATACCCACTGATTTTCCCCCCCCAAAAACACTCTCACAGTCAACTCTTTTTGACGCCTGCACGTCTAAGACAACAGGACCGAAACCTTAACCTGACCCGCAGAAGCGCCCGCCGTCTCCAAGTAAAGCAACGGGCAGCTTCTCCCAGCGGACACGCACCGCAAGTTTCCTTCTGGACTCCCGCACCGCAACAAGCAGCGCCCGAGCCGCTCCCTGCACACCCTGAAGGATGGCTCGGAGCGCTCCTGCCGGGACGGCCGGGCAACCACGGGCGGGGCAGGCGCTGGGGACTCAGGGCAGCGGCGGGCAGAGGGAGCCGCCCGAGCCCGGGGAGCCCTCACGTCACACCGGCTCCTTCCCCGCTCCTCAGGGGGCACTGCCCGGCCCCGGGCCCGCTCCCCCAGCGGGGAAGAGGGAGAGGAGGATCTCCTCACCCCGCCCCCGGATCCTACCGTAGGTCTCAGACATGGCACTCTGCGACATCCCGGGAGGGTTGATCCCCACCGCCGCTGCTCGCTGCCTGCCTGCCCGCCCGGGGTCGGCTCTGACGGCGGACGGAACCGNCGTCTCGCGGCCGCGGCCCCGCCCCCAAAACAAGGCGCACGTGCCCGGGCTGCTCCCGCCCCGCTTCCCTGCCGGGAAGGCGGCGGCTGGAGTGGGCTCCCCGAGCGCGGGGGTGGCGGCGGCCCGGCGCCGGCTCGGGACCCGTGCGCAACAACAATTCACGCACCGAGGCGCTATTCCCGCGGTTCTCCGCGTTTTATTCCAGTTCGCGCCAAGCAGGGAGCCGAGCGGTGGCCCACGAAAGGCCGGCTCTCCGGTCACCAAAACTGTACACTATTTATACCTTTTAACAAACAAAGGCGACAGCAGTCCTTGGTTACAAATTACATCACTTTTAATTAGCTCTCAAACCCCTATTTGCTCGTCATTCCTCTCCTTTCTCCTCGTAATTATTCCTCAGGTGCAGTTCTGCTCCCGTTTCGAGTCTGGAGTCTATTTTGAGTAGGCGGTCAGTGAGTCGGTGGTCGTGATCTCCCACTGCTGGAATTACCTTTCTCCCAGGTACTGCTCAGTCTTCCTGACTGCACCCTTGGCTGCTGTCGTCTAGACAGCCCTTTCATCCTGGGATTGTCTTCCCTTTTCCTTGTAACAAAAGATTAGCCGAGCATACAATGTTCACAGTGCACTTGCTTAATCGTAACTGTGCAGCTATAGCTACTGATAACAACAAAAAATGTTGCGAAGTTTGATTCAAATTTTCAGGGGCTTGATACCAACAGTGCCTGGCCTGTATTATTTTTTACTGGATATCTTAACTCCCCTGCCAACCCGGTTAGTCTGTCAGCAAAGGGCACTACAGCTCCCACAACAGCCTTTCCATCTATGCCATTACTAAATGATACTTCCTGTGTATCCTCCACGTTTTCCTTTTTTCCAGTCCTTAAAAAAATTCCTCTTCTCCTATTTCCTCTTCTGTTATTTCTGGCTTTTTTTTTTTTTTTTTATCTCATTGCTCACAGCTTCCCATCCTTTCCACTTCTTATTCATCTCCCAAGCTGTCTCTGCCTGTCCCAGCCACCTCCTTGCTGAGTCCTTAGCTGGTCAGAGGTCAGCTTTGAAGTTCCCATCTCTAATCAGTGGAACAACATGTGCTGAGCCAGCACCCCTCCTCAGAGAATCTGCTGATTGTTCTTGTTGTTGTGGGTACACACAGACAAAGAAACTTGCCACAGTTTTCAAAGAACCAATTCCTTAATGAGTTCATACTATTAACAGTAACTGGAAGTTGTATAAACAGGTCCCCAAAGTTAGCCCAGCCGTGATGCACAGAGGGTATTGAGGCCTAAAATGTCACATGTGAACATTTATCTGGGGCATCTGCTCTCCAAAATGCTGTGGAAAGCTGAAGAGCCTTCACATGAGCTGCACAGACCCCAGTATGTCACAGATGCGAGCTTTGTGTCTGAAAGCTGTCCCCCAGAATGGCACATTCTGGGGCACAGGTTGGACTTTAAAGAAGTTTGGTCTAACATTACCAAATCCCTGACAGATGTTGGCTATTTTTGCTCAACCCCCACTGTTCCCGCCCCCAGAAAACAAACCAAATGAATCAAAAAACCCTCCACCAAACCCAAAAAATGAACTGAATGTATTAACCAAAAAAATCCCCAAAGATACTGAAGTAAACAGACTTTACTAGATTACTAAAAATATGTCATGTTATATCCATGTTATTTGCAAGAACAAGGAGTGCAAGACCTCTTGCACTGTATGAACTTTAAAGTAAGGGGTAAATTAGTCTTGTTTTTTTATTCTGTGTATCTTACAAGGTGACTTTGTTTTATGGAGTTTATATTTGATAAATGTGTCATTGTGTTAATACCACATGCCTTTGCTTCCAATGACTCCTGATAAGTTTACAGGCATCTACCAATAAAGTATATTAAAATGGTAAATGTTTCCATAAAAGCTGTCAGTTTAATACTGAAGAGGAAGGTGGAGGTTGGAAGAATGTTAAAGCAAAGACAGAACATGAAAGATGAATAGGATTTGGTGTTTTAGAAATTTTGCCTTGAAGAATAAATTAGAACAAATAGTAAAATTCAGAAATAATAAAGACTGCACTAGGCTAGAAAATATATGCTGATACCTCAGTAACTTGAGAATGCCATGCCTGTATGTTAATAAGATCATTCTTTCTGAGTAATAAACAATAGGTAGCTAGAATTGGCCTTGCCAGTGTCTATCTTAAGTACAAAGGTAAAAAAAAAACCCAAAGCCAAATGTTTAATTCACTTGATTTATAATTTCTGTTGATTACATCTACTAGAAACTTTTGGCTTATGTAAAAAGAGATGTATTATGTCAAATTGGATCTGCACATCATGCACTTCCTCAGGTTACTTTCACCATCATTATTGTGCCTATAACTGGTTGCGGTTGTAAAATTGCTGCTCAGGAGGTCATGTTAAAGTTTCTTTAAAAGTGCTAATCTCATTTTTCTACTAGTTTTTACTAACCGGTGTACCATAATAGGAATGGAAGAGGACCCTCAAGATCTCACGGGAGCCAGACTCAGGGTGGGGTATTCTGTGAATCTTCTACCGAGACAAAATAGCATGACTCAGGGCTTTGCAGATTTGGACAGAGCTTTGGATGACCTAGCACTGCAAGGAGCCAAATCCTTTTGTTTTCTTTGCCCTTTCTTTTCCTTTTATATGTGAGGGAGCAAAGTTCAGTTTGTAACTGAAGCTGGGCTGTGTTCTTGACTCACCGTCACCGTAGGCTGCTGTCTGGGACCGGAGCGCGGCTGCAGGCGGGATGGGCTGCTCCTTGGCGGAGTGGCAGGGATGCCTCGCTCTGGTCTGAAGGTGGCACTGCAAGGCTGTGTGTGGAAGGCACTACAGGAGCCGCCGTTGTCTCTGTTGGTTGTGGCTTTGCGCCACGCAGTCCAACCTGGCATGCTCAGGTAAAATGGGGAATGGTGTATTCCGCTGCTCTCCCCTGTTCCTTGCATGCTCAATATGGAAAGCAACCCGGCATATGAGGAAGCCGCTGGCTTCAGCTTGATCTGAAGCAGCCATGAATGTGACTCCAGCACCCAAATGAAATCTGAACACAGGTTCTGAGTATCTGATTGATACTCTGAGGAACCTCTGAGCTTGCCACGACCTTCTTGTACGCAGTGCCGCTGCCCAGCTGACTTCATCTGAAAATAACTGGGATCACCTGAACATTGTCATCTTAAGCTTCCACAGGAACTGCTCTCAATCTGTGGACATGTTTGTCAATGTGAGCATGTGCAGCTCACACCTAAGCACTTCTAGCACTGAGATCAGCATTAGGCAGACATTGCAGCACTCTTTCAAGTACAAAAGTGACATATATGTATTTTAAATAACAAGGAATGCAGCAGTCTTTCTCATTACATTAGAACCTTGCTTTTAGACATCAATCCACTTCACATGGTGTGCAGGTAGTCTGAATTCCTGATCCTCAGGAGAATACAAGGAGAATCTGAGGATACTCAAGGGATCTTACTAAGGTGTAGAATCTGAGGATTACTAAGAGGTGTAAACTGGTTCAGTTTCACTTGCCACAGCAGTTCTGAGGGGTGGGCACTTATGCTGGCACCTCACCAGGGAGAGACTTACCTCCCATTTTACTAAGGCTGTCTCCTGCCCATGGCCATCCTGAGGCACAACAAGGAAACTATCAAACGAGTCTCATACCAGGGAATCGCCCTACTGGGGTTACCAGAACACTCTTTAAAGACTTATATGTACTCTGTGCTACACCACTAGAAATATCACAGCCAGAGAAATACGATATATAATTGTAGTTATGTGTGGAAATTTATGGGTTAGATGCTTTTAAAATCATGGGCTCATCCCTCCACTGCTAGCCCAGAGTGATGAAAGCTGATGAAGGACACTGCAAAGGTATATTGGTGGTGTACTTGAACTCCTTTATCTTGCCCACAGGTGAACTTTTCCAAGAATAAATACAAAGACCACAAGGTATGCTACTGGAAGCTGGTGACAGCTATAGAACACCATGCTGTGTGCTAAACATATGCTTTATTCTTTCACCACGCTCACTTTACCAGTAGGTGCAGGTAGTAGGAGCCACACTGTGCAATCTGCTATTGTGAAGAATTACCACAAGATGGGATAAGCTCATTTTAGGATGGCTTTATGCTATAGCACAGGGATACAAATTAGCCCTGATGTTGGAGTGAATATTATATCCTTTTTTTTCCCTGCAGAGCCCTGCTTTAGTTGTTGTGTTCAGGGAGGCACTGTAACTAACATAAAGCTATATAGATATGCTATATATATTTAGAAAAAAAATGCACAGAAAAGAAAAAAATTAAAGCAAGTCAGACTGTAGGCCACAGCTTTTAAAAACAGTTAGTGATATAATTTTTCAAGAATCACGTAAAGTAGTGAAGTGGCCTAAATACTTATTTCAGCATGTCAAGGGACGTACAAAAAAATGAGGACCACAGAAATTTGGGACATGTTATTAGCATACATAAGTCTTTGCCACTGTCTAGAGTACAGGCAGGTTGATTTGACACCCATGTTTTATAAAGTTAGCCTCATGGTGTCACCAATTAACTTCTCTGTTCGTGAAATGATGGTAATGGGATGTAATTGGCTGCATACGTTCACTTTTAGCAATAGGAAATGGCTGAGGGTTTTGATATTTTTAATACCATAACTTGAACTAGAAGATTTGTAAACAGATTTTTCAGGGACACATGAGGTCATGCTCTTGTTCTCCCTTTCATGCTCAAACAGGTTCTTCCTGTTCAGAAGACCTCATGTATGAGGAAAAGGTCTCTCATTTGGGTCCTGTTTCTCAAGGAAACATAACCTTGAAGACACAATACAGCAGTCTGGACTCAGTTCTGACTCTTTGGTTTCATAGGATGCAGCACCAGGAAGCAGTCACAGCTTTCTTAAGCACTGTCTATGTCAGTGCAGAACGGGAGGCACCTCTGGAGAGGTCTTCAGCCCGTGGATCACCATTGTCCGAGGACAGAGTGAACCACCTTCTCTCCACTGACACTTTTAAAAGTGGGAGCCTAATGCAAGCTTTGAAAAACTAACACAGACACCTAAAAGTAGGAACTATCAAACCCTACTCTAGGGGGGTTGATTTCATCTTCCTTTCTCCAGGCCTTGCTTGTGCTGATGGAAAAAGTGCAGTGATGGGGCAGCAGACTTGTGGGGAAAATTATGGAATTCCCTGAGCCTGTGCCCTTTGTCTGTCCCCTGCCTTTCTGCCTCCCCAGTGGCCAATTGCTGTCAGCATGCTCTCAGCATCTTCTGCTTGCACCTGGTTTTGAAAGCCAGGAAGTGTGTCCATTCAGCTGATGTTATACTATTTTTCAGCTTTTAGTCTTGTTACTGGCAGTTCATCATTCCATGATGAACATTGAAATTAAAATGGACAACCTTTTCTTCAGGTTTGGTGAGTAAAGCCAAATTTCAATATGCTTATCTTCCTCTCTAAGCTGTTACATTCTATGATACATGCAGCCTGTACTGGCATCCTTGCCTGTGAAGGCTGCTTTCATGAAACAATCTAAACAGACTGTGAAACTCTGGGAGCATATTTGTTTTGTTTTGTGCACAGATGTGATTAGAGGGAGACCTGGCTGGACACAGGCTGGCAGTGCTAAGCTGTACTCAGTGGAGAGAGCTCTCTGACCCGCAAAAGAGTTTCCGGTCACAATTTTCTGTGCTTTACAGCCTCAGTGTTGTTAAAATAAGTTGCAACTGCACGTAATGCCTTCCTGATACTGCTCTCCCTCCATATGCATCCAGGCATGTGCGTCCATATACAGCCATAAAAGCAGCCATGCGTCCTGGGACAGGCCAACTTCCATGTAAAGAGGCCAAAGAATGTCACACTGCACATTTGTCATGGATGTAAGGAGAGCTTAGCAGCTGGAAGAGGTCTGGAAGAAGGCAGTCTTGTGAGGGGATGTCCCTATGGCTAAAATCTTGCTGTGGTTTTTCCTGAGCCTGGAGATGTGATCTATGCCAAGATGGTTTGAGAAGATTAGTCTGCAGTGCAGTGTTAAGGCTTTCATTTCTAAATATGTGATAAATTTCTCCAAAGCCACAGAATATTTCTGCTCTAAAAGCTGCAAGATCAGAATTTTCCAAGTTGCTATTATATACTTACAAAGCATTCCACAAAAAAAAAATCTCTTAGTAACTGATACATTTTATTGGATCAGACTTTAGGTTATTTATTTTTTAGGCACACATAAAATTCAGAATACATGAGTCTAAAGTGGATTTTTTATACACAACAATTTTTGCATAAAATAAATGTATTCACCTTGCATTTGCTAGGACAGAGGTCATCGAGCTTTTTCATGTGCATGAGGTGTGCAAACTCCCTTGTGTTACTGAAAGGACCACCAACATNTTTTTCATGACTGTGTTTCTGCCTGGTTCATTTTCACTTGTAGATAACCTTGTAGCTAGTTTTGCCTTGTAGCTATTCTTTTCCATAGTATTTTTTTAAAGGAACATTTGAAAATACTTGTGGCTTACGAAGAAATTCTGATATGTTGATTGAAATGAATGGGCATGGATTTCCACCAGCCTACAGTGCTAGTGGCTGAATATTGCTATTGATGGCTCATATAAAATGTATTTCATGATCTTATCTAGCTTCCAGGTTGTCGCTGTCACACAAAACCCACACAGATCTGTTATCACCAGTTAGAGGAGAGTTTGAAGACAAATGAGACAGATATGTTTTTCAGCAGATGTTACAGAATTTGTAAGTCTGTCTTGAGACTTGACCCTCACTGTGTTTCTCTTTCAAAGTCAGCTCGATGTTTTTGTTCCCTGTAGTCTTTCAAGTGTGTTTTATCTCCAGCAATGCCTGCAAATGGGTACATCAGAGGCACCTGATGAAGAGCTCTTCACAAATGACTCTTGCTGTTACAAGTGCCCCAGAAGGGCTGTGCTAGTTTTTGCTGGGGTAAAGCTAATTTTCTTCACTGTGGCTGGCATGGAGCTGTGTTTTGGATTTGTGCTGAACACAGGGTTGATAATATTGAGATAATATCATTTTTGTTATTGCTGAGCAGGGTTTACACAAGCCAAGTTTTCTACTTCTCATAGTGTGATGCTAGTGAGGGAGTTGGGGGGTGCCTGAGAGGCCGGGAA
>WAAG01008054.1:0-11581 GCA_013390105.1 Tichodroma muraria | reverse complement strand
TAATTGATTCTGTGATTCTGTAGTGATGTGGCAACACTCCAGAATTTACTGAGATGAATGTGTAGATTCTGGATCTCATGGAAGAACTAGAGCTATGTGCAGTTGCCAAGGTCACAGTCTATCCAGGAAGCACCCAAACAGTTGCACTTGGGCATTAGTAATGAGGACACTCCTCTGTCTTGAACAAGAGAGGAGACCAGCTGGGTCAGTGTCCCCTTGGACCAGGAGGTCCAGAGCAAGTGGATTTGGGGAGAAGACCACCCTAAACTCTGTTCTGAACTACAGGTACTCTCACTTCTGTTCACTTCTCTTTTTGGTTCCAATCCTCAAAAACTAAGTGGTAGGCTTAACTTCAATATATTGATTGTCCCATTGAGGCTGATTAAAATTCAAACTAAATTAAAATTTCTGGCAAATGAAATGCCATCCCCGTTCACCCCTTGTTCAGTTATGATATGCCTTTCTCATGACAGTAATTTGAGGATGAAACCTGCTTTGTCACTAACCTTCCTGCAGGCTGTTTTTCTTTGATGGAAACACAGCAGGGGTCCACACAGATCATCCAGCGCACCCTGGGCTTGGTGATCAAAGAATCTCATTGCTGAGTTTCTCAGTTCCACAGAGAGCAGTTATCTTGCAGTACAGATGCAACTCTTGAAACATAAGCTCTGTAAAGTGCCCTTTTGGAATTGCAAAACTCTTCTTAGAGAAGAGGACTGTAAAGCCTAAATCACCTAGAAGTCTCCAAAAATGTCATCATAGATTTAGGAAAACAATAATAAACCACTCTTCTCTCTTTCTTCTTTTCTTGTAAACTAAAATATTCAAAATAAAGCTCCCTTGTAGTTTTGTCGGTAAGGTTTTGAATGCTCTTCTGCATTTATAATTTGAATAAGTAAAAAGAAAATCAATGTGAAACACAATAGCAATCAATTTTCTAAAATAATAAAAATGTATTCAAATATTATTATGCCTTTAAAGTGTTTAAACTTATTTGTTGGCAAAGAAAATTGGAAATATACTGCATGAGGGATGAATGAATATATTTTGAGAAATATTGTAACTGTTATAAAACCAGAAGTTAATTGTTACTGCAACTTACAGATGCTTTTTATGGTACCTGTACTCAAAGCAAGTTAATGCACTGAACTCTCATTTAGTTCTATCTTCACCTATTGGTCTTTTGTCTTTTCATCAATGGTCAGTGTGTCTTTTCATCAGTGGACATTTTGGTGAGGTGAAGGGTCTAATGTTAACTTCTGTTTTAATAAAGATTTTGCTTCTATTTTTAAACTTGTCTTCAATCTAATACCATAATCTGCATTCCCTATAGATGGGAAAAAAGGAGTATTGCAATAAATATCATTAACAAAGTCTATTAATTCTGGCATGAAAAGTCATGCAATACTCTTCTATCTAGAGAAATACATAAAAAATGAAAGGAAAGCACTTAATCTTGTTTTAGCATTCTCTTTAATATGGTATTGGTAACCTGTCTGTAACAGCAACTTAGCAGAGACCAAGTATTTCCTCTCTAATTTAGTTTTAATTATTAAAAGATAGAGAATATAGGGTGTTAAATTCACCTGGTTTGTAATTCCTCTGACTTCAGTGTTTTACTCTACTGCTGAATTTGGCCCATTTAAGAAGCTTTGTGGTTTGTTACTGTAGAGCTGATTCTCCTTTCTTAAACATTCTCCTGCAGCTGACATGCATACTAAGCAATACAGCTGCAGTCATCTGTAAAAGCTTGGAATTAATTTTCCTCTTTATTGCTACAGCTTATATCATTCCGCCTTTCCCTTTATAATACAGAAAAAAATCTCATTCCTTGAGAAACCATTGCAATTAGTTTCCTTCTTTTTATTGTTACTTGTCAGTAAAGTAACCAATGCAATTGTTATCATCTGTACGCACACTAACTACAGTATGAACATTATCAGAAAAAGTTTACTGAAATGATACGTTAAATTAAGACATAAAACAAATATTTTCTGGTTTGCTGATGAAAAACTAAGCCACAAAAATAAGAAGAAAAGAGGCAGAACATTACAGATGAATATGCAGAGTAAAGGGATGAATAAAAAAAACAATTTAAGGAAAAATGAAAACTACTATATAGAATAAACAGAAGTCTTTGGGAAAAAATGCATCATCTTTGTTCTCCTGTTATGTTTAAAAATGTATATAGGACTACTGAACAAAACTTATCTTTTCAATGGAGAAAGTCGGAGAAAGTCACAGAACGTCACAGATGGGAAACATTTATGTTAAAGAAAACTGTGAAAAGATGAAAAAGTAAGATTTTTTTTTTTCTTTTTTAAATCCTTATCTAGGGCGAACATATCCACAATGAAAGTAGCACTTCCTCTGGATTTAGAAATAAGAATAGCAGTGGAACAGGGAAGGGGCTTATGTTTACAGTCAAAAGCTCTTTCTGAATCAAGCATTTAATTTTTGTTGAACNATACATATATACATATATATGTATCAGTGCATATATGTGTGTATTGTCCAATATCTATTTCACAAGGAGACAGATGAATGTCAGTCACCTGACTGATGTTATGTTCTCCTTATACTCTGACACCTTTACACCTTCTATTCAACAGAAGTGAGAGGAACAAAAATAATTAAGACTGAGTTTGATGGCGATTTAGATTTTCCTACTCCTTTACACTTCATAGTGTTGTTCACCAAATTTTGTTATATCAGCCTTATGGGGACAGGGTACGGCTGTGCATATTTTTAAGCTCTTTGCCTAGCATTCTGGCATCACTGAATCCCATTGTTTTAGGTGAATAATTCTTGCTTGCCATGGTATGGGGAGGCTTGGACTAGAATTACTCCTGAAATGAGCAGAATTGTATCTAAATTGTGAGTGTTACTGTGATGTTTATGGATGAGTCCTAAGCAAGCTCGCACACAAAGTCCTTAACATAGGAGGGAACTGAGTCAACTCTTTTTATCCTGTGTCCCTTCCTCATCTCCATTTCCACAGATATTTCCTTGCAACCCCATGCAGGCTGCTTGGCAGTACATGGGCACTGCCCTCTCCTTTCCTGCACACGCTCCCTTAAAGTGAGTGTTACCTTTTCTGTGCACAGATCTGAAAGAAGGCACTTTCTGGAACACAATGTATTTCCTTATCCAATTTCAACTTCATAGTAATTTACTATTAAGTATTTTAACTTAAGTATGCTGGAACAAAGAAATATTTCCCTGGGATAGTGTTTCAAAATCATGTCTAAACTGTTCTTTCTGTATTACGTGAGAAGCATTGTTCTCATTTCATTCTCTGTATAGTGTTTTCTACACAGCCAAGAGTGAGTGAACTACAGTACACTGGTGACTACATTTTCTGAAGCAAATACATCTGCTGTTTGATGCAGTGGATAATAACAAAATTATTGAATATGTTTGCACCTTGTCTCTCAGAGGATGAAAATCATCTCAATTCTAATGCTGAAATATCTCAGAGTGCTTCCAGTGCAAAAAAAAGGCCATTATTCTTACATAATCTAGCTATATTACAAATGAAATCTCTTTAAGTGTTAAGACATTTTAAATTAAATATTATTTCGTTTAAGTTATCATTGTTATATATGTCACAAGACATGCTGCACCCCTGGTGGTGCAGTAGGACTGTTTGTGGAAGCAGGGGAAAATACCATGAAAGAAATCAATAAATTGGACCAGGACAAAAGCAAACCAGCCTGCTGAAAAAACCTAATATATTCCAATGCTTACATGAAATCCCTGAAGATAGTGGTTGGCAAAAGTGAGGCACTGGGATTTGGGTCTCAAGACAAAGGAAATCAAGAATTGATTACAAGAAAATTTTTCCCCAAAGAATTTATATAAGCTTATTCCTCAGATCCACACTAGTTTTTCCATGCTGATTGCTGCCTTTACCAGTGCATTCCATTGTTTTAACTATCAAAAAACTAAAAGATATTTAATTCCCTCATTATTCAACTGAAGCAAACAGCGGCACTTGCATCTCACGGTTCAAGCTGATAATTATTTCCTCTCTCAAATTCTGTTTGTCCCGTGGGGGTAAGCAACACTATCATCTCCCCTTTTGCTAACCTGCCCTTCTGCTCTTCTTGTGCCCATCACATTTATTTTTTTCTTAAATTGTCTCATATAGCCTCAAATTTAACATAATTCAGAGAAACTCGGAGCAGTTGTCTGCAGTGAATATTTAGCCTGAGGTGGTTGCATCTGTTCCAGATTTGGAGCAGGCCTTGTAAGCCTGCAAGCTTGTTTGTTTCCAACCAGCTGTATCAGTTGGTCTAATAAAGATTATTGCAGTTCCCTACAAATATAGATTCATTTATGCACTTAAACAGTCTTGGCAGCAACACAGCTACTCATCAGTAAATGTATACATAAATATGTGGAAAATTTGATGATTCACACAAACACAATATATATGTAGCTGAAGCACTTTCAACAATGGACCAAGCTAGAAAAAAAAGATCATTAATTTAGAGTTCAAATCATTTGCTTCATTTTCTGACTGAACACAATTTATTTAATATATGATTGTAATTTACTTTGGGCTGGTTTTACTCCTTCGAGATAAAATTAGCTAAAGTCTCAGAAAACTTTAACTGCTTTGAGGTGTAAGTATCAATGCTTCAAAATGCAATGTGTCAGGAGTGGTTTGTGCCTGAAGCTGTCTGATGAACGTTATCCAAATTAGCTTATTTGAACTAGGATTTTCAAAAGAAGCAAAACCCTAGTTGCAGTCTAACAAAGACTTTGACAAACTTGCTGATGCGAAGAGAAAACTGAACTTCTGCTGATGTGTGTATAAAAAATGTGATAAAAAAGGTGGGGAAATTGAAAAATCTCACCATCAAAACAATTTCTGGTTTATAAGATGGAATTTTCCTGCTTCAGTAACTACCAGCTGAGCTTCAATGAAATCTTTCTTTAAGGAAATAGACCTTGTTTTCCATTTTGTCAACACTGAGGGTGATTTTCTGCCATTGGCTTACAGGTAGAACTTTTCCTTATGTTTTGTAACTTCATCCTAAAATAAAGAGTTATCAAATGTTAACTTCTGGTGGGTTTATATACAGGTGCTACAAAAATCCTAACTCTCTAATCCTCGATGTGTAAAACCATCTATCAATATTTTCACGTGAATGAACGTGTCATATATACAGCCACAACAAATGCATCTAAAAAGCGAGGAGTTGGAGAAAAACCGGTTGCTGAGATAAGTCTGTTGTTAGACTGAAGTTGTAGTAATGAGGATATATAAGTGAAGAGCAATGACATTTGACACTAATTTTTTCAAGGAAAGGGCTTTTATTGAGCAAGATTGTAGTGAGTCTCTCAATTAAAATTCTTTGTCCTAGTTCAATACTAGACATGAATGACAGCCAATTCCCAAGACGCAGAAGATATGTTCAGCCACTTCTGTCACTGTGTTCATTCATGCCTGTTTTTCTGACCAAGCAAGCTTATGCTCCTTATACAGCCCTCAATTATTGTACATAGTTTACTGTGATAAGATTGGTGATTGAACAAACAATCATGTAAATCTATAATAGCTGTTTTTTAACAGCTTAGAACTCTTTGGAAGATAGAAAAAAAAGTACAATTCATACTATTCTCCTTGTTCTCTTTTAGTGTCAGGGAAAATATGAGCAAATCAGTGACTGGATACCTGCCACTCAAAAGAAAGCAAGAGTATGAAGAATATGTATATGTATATAAATATTTGTATTGCATTATGTTCTGTCATTTTTCAAGACATTACAGAAAGTCAGATATGCATGTAGATGGCTTTTCAAAGGCAAGTAGAATTTACACTTGGGAACTTGAAGTAATCCATGCTAAACAATACAGTACACATTTGTTAATTATTAGAATTATGCTTGAGTGAAATAAGACACTCTGCTTTCAGAATATACTAGTGGCATACAAAGAGCTAGCTCAGTAAGGTGCTTGGCTTTTGGCACTGGAGTTACCATAGTGTCACGAAGCTTCACCTCATCTCCTTCATCTACTTTTGCATAGACTAGACTAAACTAGGCTAGAATATTTCAGATGGAAGGGCTTACAAAAATCTTCTAGTCCAACTGCCTGACCGCTTCAAGGCTGAGCAAAACTTAAAGCCTGTAATCAAGGACATAGTCCAAATGCTTCCTGACAACTTCAGGTATCGATCACCTCTAGAGGAAGCCTGTCCCCGAGTTTGACAACCCTCTCAGTAAAGAAATGTTTCCTGATGTCCAGCCTAAACATCCTCTGGCACAGCTTTGAACCATCCCCACATGGATCCCAGGGAGAAGAGATCAACATCTCCCTCTGCATCTCTCCTGCTCAGAAAGCTGCAGTGAACAATGACGTTGCTCCTCAGTGTCCTTTTCTCCAAACTAGACAAGCCCTGAGTCCTCAGTCACTCCTCACAGGACATTCCTTCCAGCCCTTTCAGGAGCTTTGTCACCCTCCTCTGGACGCATTCAGAGATCTGAAATCCTTCTTAAATTGCCCAGCACGCAGCACTCCAGGTGAGGTCCCCGCAGGCTGAGCACAGCAGGGCAGTCGCCGGTTTTGACCGGCTGGTTGTGCTGCGTTTGCTGCACCCAGGGTGGGGTTTGCCCTCGGGGCTGCCAGGGCCACTGCTGGCTCACACTGAGATGCTGTTTACCAGCACCCCCAGGCCCTTCCTACAGAGCAGATCTCCAGCTGCTCCTCTCCTCATTTGTACTCGTGCCTGGTGTTACTCTGTCCATTCCAGATAGAGAATCAGGCATTTGGTCTGGTTAAGTTTCATACCATTGGTGCGGTCGGTTAATGTATTACATTCATTTGATGTGGGGTACCCCAGTGATGTAAAGGCAAATATTTAGGTGAAATATTTGTGGCTGCCTGCATTACATACTGTGCATTGTATGTTCAAACCAGCAACCTTGACCAGAAGTACACAGCATGCCTAGGAGAAGCCAGTGGGAACAATGTTAGACCCCTGCAAACAATGCCTGCCAAGTCTGGTGCCAAGCAAGCACATAATATTGTAGCCCAATATGGGCCCAAAATAAACATGCCATCTGACACTGAATGTACATTTCCAAAGTGAGCCCCAAGCTTGCAGCACACACAGGTCTAAATCACTGCAGAAGCTATTAAGCAAACCTCCACCCAGACTATGACTGACACTGTTCAGCGAAGATTTGTGTCTGTGTTATGAGAGAGACGGTTATTTCTCTTTGCTTGGCAAAATTTTCATGGGATTGCTGTTACAGAGTGAATATCTAGATGTAATTTTGAAAGGATCTAAAATGACAAATTAAAAAGTGGAAAGAAGTCTGATGACATTAATTTCTACAAGCATTTGAGTGAACAGAACATAGCATGAGATTAGAAAACTTCCCAGGAAACATAACTCACTGTTTTCTCTGTTGTGTGTATCACATTTAAACCCTTTTGTAACAGTAAAGACAATGTTAAACTTAATTGAAAATGTTGTCTTTCCTCTTGAGACAACAAAGTTAAATACAACTATACCAATCTTTTAAGGCCAAGAATGAACATTGTCCACACTAAAGGTGGTTTTACATTACAGAAGAGGTCAGGCTTAGCTTAGCCTAATAAAATATCTTTATTAACTTTAAAAATTTAAGATCAAATTTTCAGATTCTAAAACTTCATCTGGGTTTCATAAGAGTTCTTATGCCTCATATAAACTTTTAGCAAGATCATACTGGATTTATAAGAAAAAATAACAGAAACATTTTCCAGCCACCTGAAAAGAAATAGGTTTTGGAAAGCAATACTACAAAATATCACGGTCTTGCTGTAATATATTTTTTAAAAATATATCACACATCATAAAGGAACTAGTGTTCAGAGAAAAAAGAAAGTATTTTCATTTTGCTGAATGTGTGCCTTCACATGGCCGTGTCAGACTGATCACTTTTTAGCTGGATCTCTTGGGCTGCCTGCAATCAAGATGTAAAAGTACACAGCAATATACTTTCTTGTTTGGGAGCTTAAGGATGAAGATATTTTCCCCATAGATATTGTCTTTTCTGGAACATTATTTATCATAGGGCTTCAAGCTGCCACCCAGAACCACTTAATTCATGCTTCCTTGATGTCTGCAGCCCTGTCCTGATGCTCTGGATGCCGACAAGGATTTCAGGCAGGATAGGCCTCTAGGCAGGCTTGGCTTGCTGTGTGGGGTCTCCAGATGTGATAGCACTGCTTCTGCCTGTGCCTTGAAACTTTTGACACGGTATGGAAGACAGAGGACTGTCCAAACAACAAGTATTGCATACAAGTGATGTTGCTTTATGGTGTAGATCAATGTGAGATGTGAACTCCATGGTCCAAATCATCGAAATTGCTAATTGAAGGGGAAGAGGAA
Source organism: Tichodroma muraria (assembly GCA_013390105.1). NCBI lineage: Eukaryota > Metazoa > Chordata > Aves > Passeriformes > Sittidae > Tichodroma > Tichodroma muraria. The sequence goes on along the minus strand of WAAG01008054.1, from coordinate 3,189 downwards.
AAGGGTACTATAAGAGCCAATTGCTCTCCAGTTTTCCTGTCCTACTAGTACTCTCAAGGTTAGGAACTGGCCCCTCCAGTGTAGGGGATACTATAGCACTAGACAGTATTTGGTGAGTTCCACCTTCATCTGCAGGGAAGGTTGGCTCTTCCACAAGCAACACGAAATTTCATAGTGCAGGTTAATTGCACTGCCTTTGCAGTGCCCTGTTCTCCTGTGAGATGGGGGTTTCAGTTTTCTAGATTTTCATGCTTTTCGTTTGCAACAAATGCAACAGGGCAGCAGCACATCACTCTGGGTGGACACAGGTGTGACACAGGTGTCAGTACCTGTAGAAGATGAATCTTCCACTAAATGAAGAATGCCGGTATACTCATTTATAGTTGCTTGCTATGATTTTTCTTGCTTCTTGATTTTAAAAGACTTTGTTTTGATAGAAAATATTTTGGTTTTAACATTTTAAGATATTATGTTTATTTTTGATTCACAACAAAGTATATTTCACTTTAAGGAAAATATGAGGCAACCAAAAAATGTTTCCTGCACTCCTGCAGCTTTGTTGGTCTTCTGGCATGACATTTTATTCAACACTGCATAACTACAGCTAGCATGGAAGTGCCTGAATTCAAATTTATGGAATTGCACAGGTATAAAACTGAATCACTCTAGTGATTAATTAAACCCACTGAAATACAATGAAAGCCAAACCCAGGACTCTGGTAAGGACTTTTGTTCAGGAATACTGGCAGAAACATATTTAAAAGAAAGATAGGTGTCATAAAATAAGTGCCTTGTTTGGATTGAGTGTGTCACACCCACAGAGGACAAAGCACTTTACATTTCAAGTTATCAGTGAAAATACTCATAAATTAAAGACTCAGACTGAAATATACTTCCATCCCTATTGACTCACGTACTCTGTTCCTTATGACAAGTTATATGACAGTGTTCTGAATATTACATTCAGTGCTGCCAAGAAATAAATTCACCCAAGCCGTTAATCTTTACTACAAGTTTGGGCAGCATCTTGTTGGTGGTTTTGTCTTTTTTTTCTTTGTTTTTGGGGTTTTTTTGTTTGTTTGTATTTATTTTTGGGGGTTTGTTGGATTTTGTTTGTTTGGGTTTTTTTTAATTTGTTTTTTGTGGGTTTTTGGGGGAGGGTGTTTGTTTACGGGGTTTATTTGTTTTGTTGTTGTTTTTTTAACCAGAGCTCTGCAATATTCTTAATTTCTTTCTGCTAACAACAGGAAATAATTACCTTCTAGCATTGCTATTTTATTCATTGAAAATTGACACTTCCTTCTGTTTCAGCATCAGTTCATTGTTAGAATTCTTTGCCATGTTTTAATTAACCTGGCATGATAATCTCAGTACAGTCCCAAATAAAATTAACATCAAACACACACATGGAATTGTTCTAGGAAATAGCTTGGGTGATGAACATATACCATATGGTAGTCTTTAAAAATAAAACCTGCCAAGTAGCATATTTAATGTGACTATCCTGGCATACCCATAAGGTCTGTAGAAATCAAAAATAATTCTGAGCACTGCTCACTTCAAAGGATCACAAAATATTTTATACAAACTATCTATCTTTCTGAAATCAGCTCACCTACCACTTAAAGCAGTGCAGTGAAATGCAGCAGCTATTGCAGTAAAGCACAGCAAATTGGAACAGCAATTTTAGGGCAGGTAATGAAGACAAATGGTGTATCTTGTTTAAACTGCAGGGGCAGAAGGTAATTACCCAAATTTGGAGCCAGCTGAGATACCAGACCTAACAGCTCTCTCGCAGAAAAGTGTCAGTCATGATTTTACAGCTAGATACCATTAAAAAGCACATGAGCAAGTCCTGGCATTAAACACTGATCAGGTAAACAAGTCGAATTCTGGGGAAGAAGAGTTCCTTCTCACATTTATGTTTGCAATAAAATCAGTCATGTCTTTGCTGTGCTGCATTGCTGGTTAGATGAGAATTTAGATTTGATTTTATGGCCTAAAGTCCACCTAATCTAAAGTCCACCGAAATCAGTAGAAAAACATCGGTTGGCTTTGGATCAGGTTTTCTTTCAGCTATGGTTTTTTAGAGAGGGGAATTGTGCTCTGGTTCATTAATCACAGTGTGTTGTATATTGAAATATGGCAATGGTAGATTTGCAAAAGCAAAGTAACCAGTCAAGGCAGGAATTTTTTCTTTAATGACAGTCATCATACTTTCCCAGCATCTTTATACACCAGCTGTTTGACTAGACTATTCCAAGTGTTTTTGTGGCTGCTTCTGACTAATGCATACAGCTCTTTGGAATGTGTGTATTGCTAGGCTCACAAGATCCAACTTGCAATGCTTTCTACCCTTTCAAATCTCACTTAAAAGAGAAGAAAGCGATCCATCCTATGTAGAGTTCAAATTACCCTTTGGAGTTGCTCCTTTATAACAGCAAAGGAAGGAGCCACTACTGCCCACTGTCCTAAATCACCTGTTCAGTTAATTGCCTTGTGCTCCACAGAGGAACTGTGTTCCACAGTCCTCAGATCTCTCAGCAGGATGTTGATTGGTCCAAGGTTGGACTCAATGATCGTGAAGGTTTTTTCCAATCTAAATGTTTCTGCGATCCTGTGAAGAGTTGATTCCCTTCACCTTACTTTGCAAAGTAAGAAATTTGCATTATCTAACCAGTTTTGCTTGTCAAACACTGTGGTAGCTTTACAACTACTTTTGACAGTTTATCAACATTTCACACATTTCTTCTATTCTGATTAAAACATGAGTACAATGACCTTCTTCCCTTCTGAAAATATTCTCTTCTTAGATTTTCTTCAAATGTGCTTACCTTCAGGAAAAGAAAGAAAAAAAATAAGAGCTTAGCCATTACAAATCTAGCCTTTGAATCATGGTATAATTCACTTTTTTTAACAAATCTTTCTAATTGGTGCAGCTGAGTTCCTGACTGGCTTTGAATAACAAAAGCAGGAGCAAAATTTGGTAGCAATTTATGATTATTTTCCACATTAATTCACCTCTGGATATAACCGAAGGAAGAAAAGTGGTAAAAAAGTCATCTCAATGAATTACCCTAACTGTTACAATTGTCCTCCTAAAGGAGAACACCCAACCAGTAAAGAAGAAAAAAACTCCTTGTGCTCCCTGACGTTAACCTCATTAAAGTTGCTTTCCTGATTATTCAG
>WAAG01008053.1:50582-66589 GCA_013390105.1 Tichodroma muraria | reverse complement strand
GTGGGTTCTTCTTTCCACCCCTCGGTCTCATTAGGGTTAAATTAGTCCAGAGTGAACTCCACTCAGAAAAAAACATCCCCGCCCGATCTGCGTGATCTTCCGTGGCTCCAAGACAACCCTGAGGAAAACTCTCTCACCGACCCATGCTGCAGGAGAAGAAAACTCGAATTCCATCAGCCAGATATCAGCAACGAAGCTCACAGTTTGGCTCTGCGGTCTTTTTTTCCTTTTTCCCGGTCAGCCTGACTTGCTTCCCCCTCCCCCCCAGGCCCGACGGCCACGTGGGGAGAGGGGGAGCAGAGAATGTTCGGCAGGAGCTCTTACCTGAGCCTCTGCCGGAAACCAAGAGAGAGATGATTCCCGGGTTTGCATTTAAAAAAGGTGTATCGTAAAAGGCGTACCCACGCTTTCATTGGTTTTATCAAATGTCAGTAATACACATTGGCCAATCACGGCCAAACTACTACAGCTGGTCTTGAGATGGGTCCTCTGCCTCAGCCTGAGTTCCTAAACATAAAAACATAAACATATAAACATAAAAACAGTACTCGAGTATAAAACCCCAAAGTTTTACACTTGAGCTTTTCCACCCGGCTCCTGTATTTGTTTTACTGCTTACTTAAGGGGCTCGGTTATGCCCTGGAGGAGGCAGAGGGTGGGGAAGAAGCCCTGACAGAGTCACCTCTCTGCTGAGTGCTTCAGGCAGGTGAAATGCCTCCTGGCTGCTGCTGGGAAGGGGAGGGACTCTGGGTGACAGTAATTGGGTAATGCTACCTCAGCAGCAGCACTCCCAGTGCAGTTGTGGGAGGTGGAAGTCCAGCTCTGAGGATGGCTGGGATACAGATTCTCCTTGGATGTGCTGCTGTTCTAGAAAAACCTCAACCTCTCCTGCCTGCCTCTCTGCCAAGCCTCAAAGAACAAATATTAGCACTTCTTAGTGGAAAGAAGAGTAAGACTCTCCTGGGGGCAATTTTTTTGTTGTTTTTGTTCTTTTGTTTGTTTTTGTTTATTTGTTTTTGTTTGTTTTTGTTTAGTTTTTGTTTGTTTTTTGGTTTTTTTTCAGTAGGAAAGTTGAACTTTACCAGAATTCAATATACATGAGGACCTGAGTTACAGATGTCTCCTGGATTCCTGTTCTTCAATTTCAATTCAAATTTTGAAGGCATTTGAAAGCCTTCAAAATGTTGACTGTTCTCCCAGCCTCCTGTAAGGGAAGACAGAATGCTCGGTTTCCATCACAAAAAATACCAAATGGAGTAGGATTTTCCCTGCAGCACTTTGTATGTGTCTGTGAGGTGCCAGCAAGGAGCAGGGATGGGACAAGTGGCAGTGGCTGGTTGTGATGGGCAGATTTAGGATGAAGCAAGGAAGTCATGGGGCTGCCAGAGGCATTTGCTACTGTGGTGATCCTGGTTGCTCAGCTGGCACCTCAAAAAGAAGCTTTGCCAGAAGAGTGGCATCTTCTAGAGGTGGAATTGCAGTGACTTGATGGTGTTGAGAGCAGAGGACTAATTCTGTCCCCATCCTACTCCCTTGCAGAGATTCCTGATGGCTCCAGCATCCCTGCAGCAGCCAGCTCAGCCCCTCCTGCACCTGAGTCTTGCCCTCCTCGTCACCAAAATACAAAATAGGATTGGGGCCATTCTCTTCCTCAGGGCTCAGGCAGCTGCCAGGGATGTGAAGAGAGGTGAGGTCTCTTTCTGGTGGGCTGAAAACTTAAACAAATTTAATGCTATAGTCAGTCTGACCAAAAAAATTAGGAAAAAAATCCCCAAAAGGTCAAGCCAAAGAAACTTTGTTATCATTAGTCTGAACAGCAGCTGGGTTTTGTCCCATATCCTCCCGATTTTCACCTCCTTCATCCAGCAGTAATTTTCCAGGGGTTATAAAGGTGGTTGTTCTGCCTCTATACAAACACACTCCTGTCTTTCAAACTTCCACTTTTAAAAATATATTTAATGGAAAAAAAAAAGCAAGCACACTGAGTAATTTATTGCAGCTGTTTCTGTCCTGTCACCAGGGAGATACCGAAAGAACAAGTCTGGCATTGCAAGAAGGTGGGAAGGCTGGGGTAGAATTGAAATGGGAGATGGAAAAGAACAGGCAGAGGGAGGAGCAGAACCCCCCCATGCGTGTAGAGACACCTGTGTCCATAATGTCTGTGCACATTTACTCCCCATATCTGTGTACATTTAAATACATACCTACATTTACGTGTGACAAACCAGCCCAGAGAGAGTTTATTCATTATTGCTGTTATTGGCAGGAGCCTTTTCTTCCTGTGCCTAAATAGAAAGGAAAAAAATCTATATTATTGTTTCACGCCAAGTTGTACAAGATGCCAGTACACAGGTTAATGAAAAAAATGCATGAATTTGGATAGATATATAAAGGTCCCTTGGGTGTTCAGTCATAAATCTTTGTAGCTGGAAGGCAGAGCAGACATGAATAGGCCTGATATAACCAACTGTTTTACATACAAATGAATGCTTGACTTTTATTTAGTTGACAATATTATTATTTTGAATCCAAGGAGAATATTAAATGAATTTTGTCACACTGTCTCCATTAGGAGTGATCCCTGATCTGTGAATTGACTGTGGTGCAGGCTTTGGGCTCCATGCAGGGCTGTGGAAAGTGAGGGGGTGTGCTTTATTTCATGTAATGGGGCAAGTGTCACTTGCCAGTGAGGAAATGCACTGGGTTCTTTAGAGAAATATGCCCTCCCCTAAAGCTCCACTGGGAAGGAGGAAAATGGAAATAAATTGACTTATGATAGCCCCATACTTGTAATTACGGGTTCTGTGCAATGGATTTCTACTGAACTGACAGCAGCAGAGAACTTATTTCTTTTTAAATATAAGTTATTTCTTCTTTCCCACACCAGGCTCTATGTGCTGGTGTAAGCAGCCAAGTTGTCAGTGCTAGGATCCACATTTGCTTATTTATTATCTGTGGGACATGCACAGCTAATAAATGCCTTCCCCTTCCTCTGCCTGGCAGCAGAAGGGGGTGCACAAGGTATGGGAACCCCCAAATCCCCCTCTGGTGCTCATCCTCTTGGAAATGGGGCCAGAAATCAGCACTGTGTTGACACTGCTGCTGGGCTAGGCTCATGCTGCAGCCTGCTCTGTGTCAGGGTTGCAGAGGGGCCTTGAGGGGAAAAGGCTCCATCAGTCCCTGGAGTAAAAATTGATGTTCTGTGGGATTTCCCTGCAGTACTACCCAGCTCCTTGGAGTTACTGGCCAGTATTAAAAGCATAAATAAAATAGTGCTTGTTTATTCTGGGTGTCCACTGACTACAAACCCAGTAAAAAAAGGATTTGCTGCACTTTACTGGGCACTAAAACATATCTGGAGGGACTGTGCCAAGAGCAAGCAGAGATGAGGCTTTTTGAGTTAATTTTGTGAAGAGTAGCAAGAAAAAGTGGCTTATGGGCCTTGCACAGCTTGTTCTTTAAATTGTTTGTGTGTCTGAGTAAGCAACACTAAAATGACTCCAAACACTCTGGGGTTTTTCTGGAAGCTCACTGACAAATGCTCTCAGCATTTCTTAAACACAAAACAGTGTCCCTGTGTGTTTGTCTGGGAGTTGGGGTTGGTCATTGCTGAGGCTTCAGCACAGCTTGGCTTTTTAAAAACTGTTCAGTAGAATCTGTGGCTCTAAGGTATCTCTGAATGCCTGAACACGATTTCTTCACTGCTTTTGTGTCTTCAAGCTCACAAAACCCATGGTAGGTAAATGTGATTATCTGCCCTTTACAGACAGTGGATGGGGTAATAAAATGAAATCATTTGGTGAAGTTTGCACACACACACACACACACACACACACACACACACACACACACACCACCTGTAGCAAAGCTGAACCCAGGTCCCCACAGCTGGGACTCAGCTCCCACCTATGGACCACCCTCCCTCTAGAGCACCCTTTTAGGTACAATTTCAGTTTTCCACCATCTTCCTTTGGGTAGAGCAGATGTTATCCCAGAGCCTACAGCTACCTCTGTACGGGGTTAAACAGGCTGAGGGAAAAATGAAATCTGACAATATTGCTGGATGCGTGAATTGTGTGCTGGGAGAGCTGCCATGTAGAAAGGACCTTGGCCACCCTTCCAAATTACCCCTTTGTTTTTGGGTGAAATAGGAAAATATGTTGGGATACTTGAGTCTACTCAAATATTTTCTTTTTTTTTTTTTTTTTTTTTTTTTTTTTTTTTTTTTTTTTTTTTGTCCAACCTGCTTTTTTTTCGGCTGCTTCAGTGAGCTGGCTTCACTTCTGGCCCCAGCTCTGTGCAGCTCCTCTTGCTGAGCTGCTGCTCGAAGGCAGATGAGTTATGCAGGAGGTGCCCTCCTGGTGCCTTTGCATTTTTTAGCATTACCAGACACAACTATCCTGCTTTCCATTCCCTGAGTTTAGTTCCAAGCTATTTCTTGCCTCTTTGGGTGCACAAAGCAAAGCCCAGCTTAGCTGGGTTGCTACATGTCTTCGAGGTCGTCTTGCTCTTGGCTCACCTAAGCCATGGAAATATTGTAGCTATTGAAATTTCTGTGAAGGGAAGTTTAATTTTAAAACAAAGCCTTCAAACAGTCAGAGCCAGCCAGCTTGGAGGATTGTGCTTTCAGAAAAAGAAAGGGAAAAAAAAAATTAGCATTTGAAAGCAAATCTTCCTGATTCCATAATAATCTGGGAAATTAATATTTAAAAAAAAAAAAAATGGGGCACCACAGTGTTCTTATTTCCTCAGAGCTGAGAAGCCCAAATCTAATAGTGGAGGGTGCTCCTGAATCTAAAAACCTGGATATTTAAAATTTTAACCTGAATTCTCTCTTTGGTCTCGGGCAGAGCCCTTGAGAGGCAAGCGGGAGCCTCGGCCACCCTGTCCCTGTGCCCGTGGCAGGGCAAGGCTGTTCCTGGGCTGGGTGCCCTGCTGGCAAACCGTGGGAGGTTTTCCTTTCCTCCTGCTTGGGGATGGGGTGGGCTCTCCTCGGCAGTGTGGGGAGGTGCCATCTGCCAGGGTGGCTTTGAACCACCTCACTGCTCCAGCCCTGCTGGCCTTGGGGATCCCAGCTCAGCTCTGTGTCAGCACGAGGGGTTATGGGCTGCTGATCAAAGAGCTGGCAGGAGAAGAGGGCAGGGGAAAAGGCTTCTGACAAATATGCAGATCCTTGAACCACAAATGAAATAACGAGGAATAACGTGCACCCTCTGCCTCTGCTGCTGGTTCCTCTCGCTGCCTCTGTGCCTCAGCAGAGGAGGTTTGCTGCAAAGCCAAAGTTTTCTTTTGAATAGTTGTGTTCAAAAGAAGCCCGGCCAGTACGGGGGTGGTGAGTGTGTGGCCCTGCAGAGAGCCAGGCAGGTCTGCTCCAGGACCAGCTGCTGCTGCTCCCCAGCAAGGCCCACGGGAATGGTGGCAGCGGGCAGCAGAGGAGGGTCTCGGAAATTATTTTTGGATGGAATTATAATTAAAAATAACTGCAGGATAGAATGAGCACAGGCTACAGAGGAAAGATGCAGAAGCCCTTGAATGTCTTTCTGTTCTGTTTTCAAGTCCTGCTGGACATCCTGGGCTTGGACACTTCCAGGGATCCAAGGGCAGCCACAGCTTCTCTGGGCACCCTATGCTAGGGCCTCAGCACCCTCACAGGGAAGAATTTCTTCCCAGTATCCAACCTAACTCCCCTTCTGTCAGTTTGGAGCCACTAATGCAGGATGTCCTCCTGAACAAGTAGCAACACTCTATAGCTGTCACATTAGGAGTGTCCAGCTTCTACCTCCATCATTAGCAGCCCAAAATATTCCCCAGCCTAAATGAGACCTGGGATGGAAAGCAGCAAAGGCTGGAAGTGCCTCAGGCTGCCCAGATCTTTTCCTTGCTGTTAAAGGTGCTGAGGACCACTGGGTTCACAGTCACTTGCTATGGATTTATAGTTATATATACATGTATATTATACACTCACTTTATAAATTTTTTGCCATTGTGGCAGAGATTCATCCATATGTCAGACCCTCTTCCTCCAGGTCTGCTGCACCACAGCTCCCACCTCTTGGCATTACTTTGCTGCCTTTCAGGCAGTTGGTTCTTAAAATCTCATGTTCCTCTGCTGCTGGAAACATTGTAAAATAGCTTTGTTCAGCATGTTGTAAAATCTACCACTAATAGCTAATATTCTTGTTGAATTTTTCAGCTGTAAATAAGAAAACATAAACAACAGTGGACAGCACCGGCTCTGTGGCGTGTTTGCTAATGGGGGAAGTAATTATCCACACGCCTTTTGTTCATAGTTCCAAAAACAAAGGGAAAGGAGGAAAAGCCCTGCAAGCCTTGCAGAAGCAGTAAGCAATTTACATGGAGGAGTGTCGGGGAGCTCTGGCCCCCTTCCTGGGAAATGCCTCTGTGAGCCCCTCAGCAGCACAGGCCTCCTACAACGTGTGGCTAAATGCAACTTAACTCCTCTTTTCTTTCCATTTAATGTGCCACGGCTGAACAGCGATGCAAGCCCGGGTAATGAACACTACTGCAGTCTGTTTATCCAGCAAATGAGAGTCTTACTTTTCCTGTATAATGCCCTGTAGCCTGGTGAAGGCTTCACTGAGCAGCCTGCTCAGGCACTTGGAATTTTGGCTCTGTGTCTTCCACGGCTGCAATCCCTGTGTCTGTCCCAACCCTGGTGTGGTTTCTTGTAGATTTTTCACAGCAAATTTCCTTTGGTGCTTCGATGCTGGCTCCTGGGCATGTCAGAGAGGAAGTTTGAATGCTGCTGGCACAGAGCAGCTGCAATTAAGACGTCAGGATCTGTGAAAGGGCTGCTGTCACTCAGCATATTGGCTGATATGAAGCATTTGTTGGCGTTACTGATTTAAGCTTTTCTGTATCACCTACTCCTTGTCACTCACTTGGTTTTTGTGGTTTACAAAAGAAAAACACCTACAAAAGAACAGGAATCCCACCTGCCTGACAGTTTTTGTGAGGGAGGGGGAAGCTGTGCCTGCCCTGGGAAGTTGGAGGGGATTGGGATAAGTTGTGCCTGGGCTGTCCCCAGCCATGCATTGTGTTGAAATCAGAACTTTGTGTTAGCCCATACCTTCACACAAAAGGATCTTCAGCATCAAATTTGAGGCTTTAACCCCCAGCTGGCAGCCGGGCAGGGCAGCACTATCCTTTGGCCTTTGATATCCAGCTGATGTGAGGGAAATTTCTTCCTCTACGTGCTTAAGAGGCCCCAGGCGAGCTGCCTTATGCTGTGATTCCCATTGCTGCATGAATAGGGCCAGGAGCAGAGAACAAAACACTCCTGCAGCTCTCCTGGGCATGTGCAGGGTACTTGCACGCGGCCCAGATGGAGGAGGCAAACATAAATACCTGTTTGTGCCAAAGGAGTTATGTGCTGCTCATGCACATCATCACGGGTGTGTGTGGGAGTGGGGAAATAGATCTGTGAGTTAGAGCTCTGGGAAGGAATGCTGAAATGATTCTGCACGGGGAACCTCGTGTTCAGGTGCCTAGGGCCAGCTGTACTGGAATTCAAATGCAGTTAAAATAAGGTTTGTAAATGGGAGGTGTCTCTTTAGAGGGCAGTGGTCACAGCCTCTATTTGGCACTCAGACACAGAGATCTCCCTGTCCTGCCCAGAAATGGGGATCAGTTATCCTGCGAACTTCAGAAGGGTCAGTGCCTCCTTAGAGAAATGTTTTCTTCTGCACTCAAATTGCCCTCAGTTGCAGGGGGACTCTTAACGGCACATCCCAGAATGAATCCTTTGGTCCAGAGGAGCCCACAAAACATGGTTTGGCACAACTTGTGTGAGACAGACTCAATATCAGTGTGAGACTTTTCCTAACGGGGCTCGTGCTGGGACTTGTGTATGTGTGTGTGTGTGTGGCACAGGTCAGGGTGTGTGTGGGTGTGTGTGGCACAGGGCAGGGTGTGGGTGTGTGTGAGTGGCACAGGGCAGGGTGTGTGTGAGTGTGTGGCACATGGCAGGGTGTGGGTGTGGCACAGGGCAGGGTGTGGGGGTGTGTGTGGCACTGGGCAGGGTGTGTGTGNTGAGTGTGTGGCACAGGGCAGGGTGTGTGAGTGGCACAGGGCAGGGGGTGTGTGTGGCACAGGGCAGGGTGTGTGTGAGTGTGTGGCACAGGGCAGGGTGTGTGAGTGGCACAGGGCAGGGGGTGTGTGTGGCACAGGGCAGGGTGTGTGTGAGTGTGTGGCACAGGGCAGGGTGTGTGAGTGGCACAGGGCAGGGGGTGTGTGTGGCACAGGGCAGGGTGTGTGTGAGTGTGTGGCACAGGGCAGGGTGTGTGAGTGGCACAGGGCAGGGGGTGTGTGTGGCACAGGGCAGGGTGTGTGTGAGTGTGTGGCACAGGGCAGGGTGTGTGAGTGGCACAGGGCAGGGGGTGTGTGTGGCACAGGGCAGGGTGTGTGTGAGTGTGTGGCACAGGGCAGGGTGTGGGTGTGGTGGGAGCTCAGGTGCAGCTCATCCTCTGCTGAGGGGTCACAACTTGTGCTGCTGGCGTGGGACACTTGGGGATGCTGCCCTTGTTCTGAAGGCAGTGGATGTGGGCAAATTCAGAAGACTCAAAGTGCTTCACCATCCATTATTCAGTCTTTGGAGGGGAAAAGAAACCCCATGTGCTTATGTGCTTTTTATGAGCTGCTCTTTTGCTTTGAAGCTGGGAACCTGAGTGAACTCCCTGGTGAAAGCCCCTTGGGGAATTCTCTTTCCTCAGCCACTCACCTCGCTCTGGGGAGGAGGAGGAGGAGGAGGCCTGGGGCTGTGCCCTGGGCTGGGCAGCCAGCAGCACCAGCCGCTGGTGACAATGGGCATCGCTGGCTTCCAGCTGCAGGAGGGGACTGCAGCAGTTGCAGCGACGCTCTCTGGGATGAGCAGGTGAAACAGCACCTCTGTGAGGTGTCAGCAGCTGGGAAGCACAGAGCAGAGATAAGAGTGTGCCTGACCTGACTCTTCCCCTGCTTAGCTCACAGGCTGTTGTTAGTTGGCTTCCTCCTCTGGTGTAGTCCTCATAAAAAAAAAATAAACTTGGCTGTTTTCCACCAGGACTGGAGGGTTCCTTTTTTGCATTTCTTTATCCCGAGGCTTCCTACATCTCCCTTCTCCTCTCCACAGAAGGGGGTGGTGAATGTAGAGGTGAAACATAAGCAGCCAAGGAGCAGCCACTTATTGATGTTTCCTGCATTGTCCGCTCAAGACAGGTGGGCTCTGAGGCTAGGGCAGGAGGTGAGTTTCCTTTTTGATGGATTCAAATAAGAAAGCATCTTTTAAGACAAATTCCTCCTCTTGTTGCTCACTTGTTCATTTCTAAACAGTGTTTTATTACTTCATGGAGTGTATTTTTTCTGTTTTTCCACTTCGAGGAGAACTCAGATTCTTCCTGCTTTTTTCCTAGGATCAAGCTGGACTTTTAAGAGAGTGAGGGACTCCTTGGTGACTCCTTTCCTTCTCCACCCACGGTGAGCTGCTCCCGTCTACAGCAGGGCCAAGCTGCAGCTGGTGGGAGGAGAGCAGGGGAAGCCCCTCTTTACTTATGTTTGAAGATTAGAAATATCAAGGATGGGGATGGTCATGAAAAATGCATGCCCCTCATGTGGGAGCTGGCCTACATTTCCCACCAAATGCCTCCTGGCCAATGTTTTGAAGATACACCCCGTGTTCTTGGTAATTTTTCTGTTGTTTCCTCTTCTGTCTGCATGGATGCATTTGGATGATATTCTCCCTGCACCACGTAATATTCCTTTGAGGTGGAGCTGGGGATGGATGCTCTGTGCTGTCAGTGATATGTTTGGAATGTGGCCATCTCAGTAACCCCTCAGTGTCCCCAAATTCAGTGGAACCTACTCTGCAGGAGGGAGTTCAGCACTACTGAGCTCTGGTGAGAGCACAGTGTGCAGGCTGTGCTGGTGGAGCTTTGGGTACAAAGCCCAGAGGTTTCCTCTTGCTGCCACAGGGGCTGGAAAAAGGTGGGGTGGGGACACTAAACTCATCATCAATTAATTTTTGTGTCTAGGCAGCACTGGTTCCCAAGCTACGTGCAGTCCCAGAGGGGGCTGCCCAAACTGCAGAACAGTGGGGTTTCGGTGTGTGAGGGCTTTCTATAATCTTACAAAACCAGCAAGCCCTGGCTGGGAGGCTGCTGCCCTGCACCTGTGCATTTTGTAGCTATTGCATTCATGTTCCTGCTCACACTGTGACTCTCAAAGTCTGTCCCCTCCATTCTGCATCTCACATCCTTCACGATTTCCCCAACATATCCCGTTTTCCCTTTGCAAGGAATTGCTCCTCCACACAACTCAGGTACTGCGTTCACTTGCAGGGAGGGATGTGCACAAACAGGATCATTGCAGAATTTAAGTTGGAAGGGTCTTTGGCAGTCACGTGGTGCCAGGATGTGCATGCTCTGGCTGTCCTGCTGCAGCTCCTCCTGAGCTCCCTGTCATCTCTGCTGTAGCTGGTGGCACAGACAAGGACACTAATAACTTAAGTAATTACTCATGTCCAAATCAATTTGCTGCCCTGTCGGCTCCATTTTCTCTTTGGAGCCAATATCAGCATTGATTCCTGAAGTCACCCTTCACATCTCCAGTACTGTGTACAGACTTCCAGTGACTTCTGGAACACAGGCTGAAGGAAGGTTCTGCCTTCAGTAGAAATTGTTTCCTGATTTCTGTAGTTCAGATACCTTGATGTGGGTGCAAATTATTTTTCTGGCAGATCAGGGTGATCTGGTAAAAAGGCAGTCTGAATTCAACACTTTTGCTTAAAGTAACAACACGCTGAAGTTTCTCCAACCTCCACCCACAGCTTGGAAAGAGATGAGGGTTTTTGTCAACTTTAAAGTACAAAAAGCTGGATCACCATCCAAACTGGCTGCTGGATGAGGGGTAAGGGGCTGCCTGGTCCTCAGTATCCATCCAGCTCCACGGAATCAGAATGGTTTGGGTGGAAAGGAACCTTAAAGCTCATCTGGTTCCACCTCCTGCCATGGGCAGGGACACCTCCCACTATCCTAGGTTGCTCCAAGCCTTGTCCAACCTGGCCTTGGACACTTCCAGGGATGGGATACCCACAGTCCCTCTCATCCTGTGGGATGCAGATGAACCAAGGTGCGCAGAGATCAGGGCACTGTTGAATCCTTAGTTCTCATATGTTAAATTTCCAGGAGCATCTGCACCTATGTGCCCTCTTTTGGCTCAGGTGTGGCTGCCCTGGCTGATGTGGTGGATGAACACTTCCTGTGCCCACCCGTGGGTGTTAATTTTCTTGCCCTGGGAGCTGATTTATGTTCTGCCTGCAAAGGATTCTTTATTGGAGGTGTGACTGATAAAAATGGATGACTTGAAAGTAATCAGATATTTTAAACTAGAAAATTAAGTGTGAAATTCTCACCATCTATATTAAGATCTTAATTTAATGTATTTAAAAGACTTACAATAAATGAAAATGTTAAAGCAAGAAATTTACTGAAGTTTTCTGATTCTTAAAACCACTGAAAGGATGGATGAAACCTGCCTAAACACTTGCATTGACCTTGCTGAAGGGCTGCTTCCACTTTAAAAGCTGGTGTTTCTGGGAATTGCAGAAAGAATACTTTGTTTGAAGCAGTTTCATCCAGTAATAAAGCTCAAAAATTAATTAATTCAAATTTGGTGAGAACAAAACCCAAAAGCAGTTCAGGAAAGTGGTTTTCTTTCTGCTGCCTCAGATATTATCTTCTTGCACCTGATTTTCAATTCAATTAGCTCTAACATCTCCAAGGTTTTGGCCCCAGTTATTGGAAACAAACAATTCAATTTTATTGATCACATGTAGTTCTTCTTTTGTGTTGTAAATCAGATTGAAATGCAAAGCATGTTTTAATGAAAATATTTTTATTGCCTAGCACACATGAAGAACTTGTAATTGGTAGAAAGCTGTTTGAAATGCTGATTTGTGCATTTTTATTCAGTTCCAGTTGTCCAAGTACAGTTTGACACAAGTGGAAAATGAACTATCATTTAGTAAATAGTAAAGGGATCACTTAACATTGTTTAACATGGCAAAAAATTGGAAAAAACAGACTGTGAATTAATGCAGGTATCTGTATTTGCCTAAATGCATACAGATGAGGTAGTGAATTGAAAGTAAAGGCTAAATTTAATTGCAGTTCATGTTTTAATGGTTTCCCACTGATAAGAATAAAACTTTCTGCTCAGCAGCCACTTGAAAGTACAAACAGAAATGGGATTGAGACCAGTGATTTTTGCTGATTTGAAACACTTCTATGTAAATCAACCCAACCCTGACAGGGAGGGAATGAAAAGATTTCCCCAAGATTGGTACAAGCCACTGACTGCAGCAGTCCTGGTGCAGGATGGAGCTGCTGTGGTCCCTGGTACCCAGAACTGGATCTGCCATCTTTCCTCCCATTCCAGGACAGAAAAGTTTCCAGCCTTTCTGAGGACAAACAGTGAGAAATAGCACCTAATCAAATGGGGTGTGATAGATGGCTGTTAAAGGGATAAAAACCTGCCCACACTGATAATAAACATTGCAGCTGCTTCCAAAATCACTCCCCAGGGCAGCTTTGTCAAACTTTAGTTGTGGAGGAAAAATAACTGTGGCCAGCAGAGCCAGTCTATTTGGTAATAAAAAAGAACAAGGGGGAAATTCCAGCCTGGAAGAGTAGCCTTGGTGCCTCTTGTGGCTTTTGTCAAGGATGTTGTGCCAAAGTGACCCCGAGTCACTGAGACGGGACTGCCCAGCTGGGTTTGAGCCTCACTGACTCTGCCTGGCTTCGGTTTTTCTCCTTCCTTGTGTCCTTCCTGTCTGTGACCTTCAGGTGATGTTTGGCCAGAAGATTCTGTGTAGGTACACAACTGGAGGGAGGAGCTGAGAGCTGGTCTAGCACTCTTCGTGTGGTTCCTTTCAGGGTACTCTCGCTGCCTCTTCTGCTGTTTCTGGCTCTTTGCATCATCTGAGCCTTCCCATGTCTAAATTTGGTGATCAGTCCTGCTGGAGGGCTGGGAGGCCAAAGGCTGAGAGGGGATGTGTCAGTCTTGGCAGTGCTCCCCAAGGTGTGAGGCTCTACCTGCCCCAGGTGTAGTCACAGAGCTCTGAAAATTGGGAAATCCCTCCCTCAATCCCTGTCTCAGTTAGAGGAAGCACTGACAGCCCTTTTGGAGGCATCTCTTCAGTAGTAAGGTAAAGACCAGGATGATGTCTGCCTTCCCATCTCCTTCCCTTCCCACACAAAAGGAGCTGGGATATTTTGCTCTTCACTCCTCTAAACACTAAGAGATGTGCAGAACTGATCTTGCTCTCACCTCCTCCCTCCCTTCCTCTTCAGGAATTGCTTCTGGAGGCTCCTCCCTCTGCTTTAACAATTTAAGTCTAGTAGAATTACATCCCTAAACTATTGTTCTCATGAAATGCTATGCTTAATAAAATGTGTGGCACATCAATAATTTAGGTACTTGTGACAAAACATACAACTCTGTTAAATATATCATCAGCTTTGCCTGGTGTTCTTGGTACTTAAAAATGGATGTAATGGCAAAATATTGTAGGCATTAACTCTGTTTCAGAGTCTTTGCATTTAAACCAGAGGCCATCTATTTTAAAATACCGTAAAAAGTATGGCAAGATTTTTCAATATAACTGTTATACTGTCCTATCTATTTAAATTATTAATATGCAATGCAACCAACAGCATAAATTCTTCCCAGCGTAAGCTCTAGGCAGTCACTCTAAGAGGAGCTCGGTGGGCCGTGGGGGAGTGGAGATAAACCCCAGCAGGGTAATCCCTTCCTCTGGGCTCGGGTCCGCTCTGCCTGGCTCCATACGGAGCCATTCACACCTGTGCCAGTCTCAATTCCTCCCTGCCTTGCCCTCCAGGCTGCGTTTGACACCTGGTTTGCATTCCCAGAACCAGAGGGCAGCCTTATCTCTGCCGTGGGATCCTGGGCAGCCCCGCAGGGAGCTCAGGGCAGGGCGTTGGGATTGCTGACAGGGTGGCTGAGAGCAGAAACCAGAGTGGTTTTAGCTTGGGAGGAGAAAATCAACCCGCTGGTGCCTGGAATTGGTGATTCACTGAGTGCAAAGCTGGGGAGAGCTCTGATGGATGGACAGGTTGGGAGGAGAAGTATAAAATAAATAGGAGAAAGTAGAAATAAGGGACAAACCATGGACCTGCTACCAGACCTTGGGTCAGATAGAGCACTCTGCTGGTGGAAATCTGGAACCACCCCAAGTTCTTGCTCTGTATTTGCAATTGCTCAGCAAAAAGTTTGTTTTCAGGGCAATACCTGTGCCAATGCTATGAATGAAGGGAGTTCTGCTGATGCAGATCAGAAATTTGAGGTCTTTGGGCAACGTAATATAAAGGCATGGCCCACGTTTCTCAGGGAATGCAGCTCCCTGGGGGATAGCAGCAGAAGGTAAAGGCTTGACAAAGCCCCAATATTTTTCACACCCATACACAGGGCTGAAATAAATAGATCCATTTTTCTGTGTTTGCTCCAGACTCTGCCCTACTGCTGTGGTTGTGTCTTTGTTTTGGGACAGAAGGAATGAAATGAATAGGTAGCATTGTCTCTTCCTTACCAGCATCTCTCTAGGAGTCCTGGCTGAGGGAAAAGCTTATTTTAAGGAAATGGAGTTGATGTGGGGTGTGGGGTGAGGAAGAGATGCATCATGAAGTCCCAGAATGCAGGAAAATGTTCCATGCTGGGAATTGCACTTTGTTTGAAAAAGTGAACAGATTGAGCAGTGTGAAAAAAACAAACAAACAAAAAAAGCACAATAATTCACTTTAGTTTGGTGTGCTGTTCCTGGATTTGCTGGTTTTGGAGGCTGTGTCTCAGTGCAACAACTCAGTGTACCTGCTGATTAATATTTTCTCAGGGGGTGAATTTATTCCTGGCCTAGCACAAGTGAGTGATGGCTTCATGTCTTTGATCCTGAAATTTACAGTGCTGTGCCATTAAGGAAACTGCAGAATTTTGTGTGTTTGGGTCTGTGTTGATGCTGCTGCTGTCCAGAGGAGCAGGGGGATCCCAATTCCCTTCCCTTGCTCTGCTCCTTTAATTTTCTACCGAGGGGTGACTCCTGCCCTGATCCCTGATCTAACCCAGCTGTGTGAGTGCTCCTGGCTCCTATGCTGCAGCAGTTCCCCTCCTATTCCTCTGAAGGCAAGAGCTGCAGGTGATATTTTAGAGAAATCAGTGTGAAGGGAAAAGTGGCAGCTTTGACTCTGCATGAAATGACAAATGCCTCGTTATTGGGCCAAAGATTTTTTTTGGGGGGAGGTTGTTGTTGTTGTAAAACACCAGTGTGCTGTTTTTCTTTGTAAATGGACCCATTGTTGTGGCTGTTCTGGGAGTGTATTTTACTTTCTGTTTAGTACTATCTTCATTATACACCAGGATGGTTCTCTCTACACAGCAGAGCACATAACAAAGAATATATCATCCTGTACACAGGGTCACTAATAGTGATGAGTGTGGGGCTTCTCTACAAGATGGTTCTTTTTCCTTGGAGAATAATAAAAACTGATAAAGAATAATAAAAAAATAAGACAAAGAGCATCCTCCTGACATGCAGCGTATGGGGAACACCTTTCTGAGCAGGCAGTGCTGGGTGCAGGCGAGACAAATTCAGGAGGGGAGGCATTTTCATAGGATCATAGAATATCCTGAGCTGGAGGGACCCCAGCATCACCTAGCCCAGCCCTGGCCCTGCCCAGACCCCCCAACACCCCCACCCTGGGCACCCCTGGCAGCCAAACGCTCCTGGAGCTCTGGCAGCCTCGGGGCCGGGACCATTCCCTGGGGAGCCTGGGCAGTGCCAGCACCCTCGGGGGCAAGAACCTTTCCCTGAAACCCAGCCTGACCCTCCCTGGCACAGCTTCATGTCCTTCCTGGGGTCCTGTCACTGGTAACCAGAGTGCAGAGATCAGTGCCTGCCCCTCGGCTTGCCCTGGTGAGGAGTATTTTACCTGGAAACCCCC
>WAAG01008053.1:34400-50500 GCA_013390105.1 Tichodroma muraria | reverse complement strand
TGTCTCTTTGTCTGATCTTTCCCCAGAACCTCAGTGATGGATGTTTGTTGTGCTTTCTGCACAGCCACTTCTGGTGCTCTGCTACCCCTCAAATTCGAGTTTCGTTTGGCTCTGGCCCTCAGTGTGCTTTGCTGCAATTCAAACATCTTCATCCCGACTTTACCCTTAGCAGGAGTGGAGGATGATCTGTCCAGTTCCCTGCCTGAGGCTGCAGCGCTCCCAACATGAGGATTTACCCTAATTTACCTCTACAACTTCTCTTCTTTAGAGTGAATCCCAGGTCCTTTGTCTTTCCTCACAGTTTCCCAGCCCATCCTTATTTCCCCCAGCATTTTGCCCAGGTCAGACGGTGCTCCCAGTGGGCCAGGATGAATCCTCACGCAGCGCACGCGGACGTGCTCCTGCGCTGTGTCCATGCAGCATGAGAGCCGCTCTCTGAGCGAGCTCCACCTCGTGCACCTTGGCAATGTCACCTAATCACAATTCGGTGGCTTGCTTAAAGCAGTGGTGTGTAAAACGATGCCAAAGGCCTTGCTGTGGCCCTTGTATACAACAGTGACTGCCTCTCCCTGAGTCCTGCTGCCTTGTCATGGAAAAATATGAGATTGGCTTGATATTTGTTCTTGACAAATCCGCATTGGCTGTCCCTCACTGCCTTGTTATCTTTTTGGTGCTTAGAAAGTGTTCGTTTGATGATTTGTTGCAGTATTTTTTCTGGGAATTGGAGTTAAGCTGCCTGGCCTGTAATTCCCTGCTATGTTTGCTGTTCTCTGCTCTTCTGGGACTCGTCACAGTCCCTGAGTTTTCAAAAATAAGTGCTAACAGCCCTCAGATCGTCTCCACCACTTCCAAGTACCTGGCAGTGAATCTCAGCAGCCCCAGCTGATTTGAAAATATGTAATTTATATAAATAGCTTCTGGACTATTGCTTTCCCTTTGTAGTATGAATTCTTACCTTTTTGTAACAAGTAACCATTGAAATATCTCTACAAATGAATCCATCATTTTTATTGGGAAGCATTCCCCTCTGCAGTGACAGCCGGGAACAGCTCTGCTGAATGATGGAGGAGCTCTTCTCCTGGTCATAAAATTGTTATTAATTTGACTTAAGTTTTTGGGTTTCGGTGTTATAATTTAGGTTCCTTACAAGCTCTACAACAATACACAACTAAATCTATTTTTAATTTTATTTCCCAGGTGTATTTCCTACTCATTTACACAGTCTTAGCCTTTTGAATCAGTTTCCATGACAGACCTGTCTGTGGTCCAGCATCACTAGATGATTTTCCATAGTTTATTTAGCATATGGAAATATACTTTTTAATTTAGTATATGGAAATATATATGGGAATTTTTTTTTCGAATATTCAAAGTCAGGTAGGTCGGA
Source organism: Tichodroma muraria (assembly GCA_013390105.1). Taxonomy (NCBI): domain Eukaryota; kingdom Metazoa; phylum Chordata; class Aves; order Passeriformes; family Sittidae; genus Tichodroma; species Tichodroma muraria. The sequence goes on along the minus strand of WAAG01008053.1, from coordinate 49,113 downwards.
AGGTGAGAAGATTTTATGCTGGAGTGGGTAGAAATTCCCTGATGTGCCTCAACACCTCTGCCGTGTGCTGACAGGCTGCAGCACCTGGGATGGGTATCCTGGGTTATCCCACCATCCACAGTGCCTGGGGGACAGAGCCAGGGCAGCAAATGTCGTTCTCCATCATCTTAACTTTCCTTGCCTTTAAAACAGACCAGGAGAATTTTCACTTTGGAACGATGACACTTTCAATTTACTTTTGTCTTTATCTTGTTTTACCATCTTTTTGTGACACCAAGTTAATAGTGATGAACAGATTTAACTGATAATGGTGTACTATGACAACCTGCTAAGCAAATCACACTGATGTTTTTCTTGGGGATGGCTGGGATTTGGCTTGCTGAATCAAATATCAGGTTTTTTTCCTGTGTTTCAAAGTACTTACCATCTAGTTTACAAAGAAATGGTTTGACAGTTTTCAAGTAGGCAACACTTTGATCTGTGTGTCAACTCGCTTTATTGGAACAAACAGCAGATGTTTTGTTCTACAGAACAAGTATTTGGTGTCTGTTGTCCCTGATATTTTTAAAATAAAAAGTCAGGAGTGTTTTGATTCGTGCATTCCATCATAGTAGAACTTGTCAGTCACAGTAATGTATTATAAGTTACAATAGAATTGTCATAAACTGGGGGGAAAAAACCTACACCAAAGATGAACAACAGAACAGAAACTAAATTTTCTTAATTCTGAAAATAAATCTTTAATGGGAAGTTTGAGAGAAGAGCATGTCATTTCATAATTTCTTACTGGAGATTGACAGAAAGGAGTATTTTTCAAATAACTTCAGTTTTGAAGAAACTGAATTGTTTGAACTGAAGGACATTTGGAAACAAAAACCAACCAAACAAGAGGTTCTTGTGCCCACTCTGAGATGCATAAGCAACCCCTACATGGGTGCTAAATGTTGGATCATGTTGGAAAATCTCTCTTCCCGTTAATCATTCCTTCTTCTTGCAGAAAGGGCCTTCTCCTTATGTAGGAGCTTTTCTGGTACTCTGAGCAACCTGGTCTCGTGGGACGTGTCCCTGCCCATGGCAGGGAGTTGGAACTGGATGAATTTTAGGGTTTCTTCCTACCCAAACCATTCCATGACCAAGGATGATGATCAAATTACCAGTTAGTACTGTATCAATGTATTCCTACAGGACTGATGAAAAAGAGAAGGACCACAAACCAATTCTTTACATCATTTGCAGCCCTTCTGCTTTGTAGAAACCCATTGGACCCCATCCTGTCCCTGCCCCAGCCTGGCCCCTGTGTCTGGATCTCATCTTAGCGTTTCTTTCCAAAAGATTTACGTTGGAAAAATGGTTATTTGAAGATATTGTATTTTTGCAGGTGCAGCATACAGAACTGGTACTGATTTGACAGTTTAAGTTTTCAGGGGAAAAAAAAAAAGCCAGCATTTTGGAAATTGATGGGATTCAAATGACAGGTTTTGATATTTTTAGTTTGAAATAACATTTTAATTCAAAATACAGAAAAGGCAGAAGGAGGAGAAATCAGAAGGCAAAACTGGAGATAAACAGCAGTTGATGAGATTATTTTTCTTCTCTTTGGAAAGATATTTAATAATTTAACAAAGGAAAAAAATATTAATAAAAAATTTTACATTTCTATTCAGGGCAAAGAAAAAGTCAAGATTCTGTGGCCAGTCCTTTACCAAGTGTCCACGAAGAGTGAAGGAAGGAAAGGCTCATTTCTGCAGCATAAAACCTTCCATCCCTTCCCATTCCATCGAGGCTGGATTCCATCACGGGCAATGTTTGTTCTGAGAAGTCCTCAGGGCAGAGTCAGAGCTGCGCTGACCCCGCGGCTGTAGCTGAGAGCTCAGGCAGCCACCTGGGTCTGGATCCTTCCTGCCAGGGGGCACAAGCAGGGCCCAAACCTGCAGCTTTTACAGCTGGGCACGTAGGGGGCTGTGGAGGGGCTGCAGGAGAGCAGAGGCCCAGCGAGGACTGTGTGCATGAGCTCCTCTCTCCTGAGCCAAAAGCTAAAGCGTCACGCTGCCAGACGTGTGCCCTGCTCAAGCCATGCAGGATTTGGAAGGTTTGGGTCTAAGCACGGGTAGGTCTCTGCAGGGCCCAGTCTAAGCTGACAGACTGGTTGGCTCTGTAAACAAAGTAATAATGAATGTAATTATATGTAATTTCCAACTTGCCCGTACTCAGAAGCCAATTGGAATAACTAAAGAATCCTAATTTCCTTGGCACAAGGATGTCCTGTTTGGAATTGGGTGAATAGCACAGAATTTTCCATTCATTTGCCTCTTGAAACATTTTCTCCCCTGCTCTTCTGCTCTCACCTTTGGTGGACAGACTCCTGCTGTTAATACTGATGAATGTGGTGGCACGAGGCTTCCCCTGTCAGCACGCAGGACACACTGAGAGATGTCACCCTCAACGGTGTCACCCTCAAGCGTGTCACCCTCATCCATGTCACCCTTATCCCGATTGTGTGTTCCTTCAGCCCGGGTTTTGTGTGAGATTTGCCCAGAAGGAAAGGCCAAGTCCCCAGTGCCCCGTGCTTTGGCCAGGGCTGGGGAACAGAGGGATGCTGAGAGCCTGCACTTAGGAGCCAGCCCAGGGCAAATCCTGCCTTCAGAGGGTGCAGGGGCTCAGCTGGGCCCTGCGTGGCAGCACCGTTAGAATTCACAGCTTTTAGCAGACAGCAGGAGAGGTGTCTCCTCTGACAGGGCGGAGGAGAAGCCCTGCAGCAGCACCAGGAGGTCAGGGCTCATCAGTGCCTGAAGTGGGGGCTGCAGGGCAGGGCTGCAATTTGCTGAACAAACCATGCCTGGGCACGTTTGAGATGTGGCTGGGGGATACTGAAATGCTTGGAGGCAGATTTGCACTTTATACCTTTCCTTCTCCGTTGCCATTCCTGCACATAAAGACATTAAATCCTTTTGGCCTTGAGAAAACTACGGCAGGATCTTTGGTGACTGCTACTTGTCAGGAGAGCATCCTGTATCTAAAGGGTTTTTTTTTTTGCTATAAATCTCCAAAGATATTTAAGATCCGTGACTCTTACCTTTGAAAGTCTACTGTAAAGTCCTGGAATATGAAATACGTGCACATATAGAGAGCTTGGCACACAGGAGGACTCACCTCCAGCTTGAAAATTACTAAGATCTGCAACATTTATCTCAAAAACCTTGCTATAAATAAAGCTCAGGAAAGGAAAAGGCTTTGCTGGGGTTGCCTCTTCTGGGAGGTGGAGGGGTGCAGAGGCTGCAGCAGGGCACGGGGTGATGTGCTGAGATTCCCAGAGCAGCTCCCATCCTGAGGCTTTGGCTTGGTGAAAGGAACTCAACCCACAGCAGAGAGAGAGGAATGGATACCCACACAAAATAAAACATATATCCCTTGCCTATTTTGACTTAATTTTTAGTTACAGTTTCACTGCTGCAGCTATTTTTAAAAATTATTTCTAAACCCAAAAGTATAAAAAAAGGGAAAAGTTAGTCTGAAATCCATTCAAAGCTTTTTAATCTGTGGATATTTAAAATACCACCTCACCTTGAAGTTGTTTGAGCTCGTGGTATTAAAGCTGAATTCTAATTATGCTCTAGTATCTTTGCGTGCCAACTTGATCTTCCAGGCTCGTATCACATCGAAGCTTAAAAAAAAATAAATCCAGACTTCACTTTTAATCTGTCTCACTTTAAACAATTTATCCTTTTTGAGATACCTGATTGCACAGGCTCTCTTAGATAACCACATGATGTGTGTGTGTGTGTTCCATCTCTGGAAGTAAATGGCATATCTGATCCCTATGGAATGACCCACTGGGGAATGATGGTAATTAATCTCTAACAAATACAAATTTGGAAACATCTGTGTAGATTTAGGCTAAGGGAACAGGACCAGGGAACAGGTTTCAGCAATGGGAAGAGAGTTAGAAAGCAGAACTTAAGGTACCAGGCAAATATTGCAATTAAATTAGTCAGCTTGAGGAAATTAAATCAAAGGAAATTGGAAAGTGTCATATTTTTTAATCTGGATTTCTGGCTGTTATGAGATTTTGAAGAGAGACAGTGAAGAATATAGAAGATAATAAGTTTTATTTTTTTTTTTCCTGGTGACTCAGAGGAGAGGTAGATGAAGCCCTTTCTGATTTTGTGATAATTAATGTGACTCCCATGGCAAAGTGAAATGCAGTGATTAGTTATAAGTCAGCTGAACTCTCACAGCAGTTCTTCAGAGAATTTCTCATTGTTTCAGTCCTGTTAACAGCCCAAGCTGCTACTCTTTCCTGGGCTTCTCCCATCTACAGGGTGAAGCTTTGCTGAAGGAATCTGGTTGCCAAGTCCCAGTTAAACCCATGGTTAATTTAAAGTGCAACATGTGTATCAATAGTTATGAATAGACACCCAAATGTGTTCATGGAAAAGGACGCTTCTGACCTGTGAAAGTGCAGATTTAGCTATTCCTTTACAAAAAAAACATGTAAGTTGCTAGGAGTGCATTTATGGCAGTGCCCAGCAAGAGGTAAATAGGGCACATGGTCAGAGAAGGTGAGAAAACAGAGCCAGGGGCCTTTCTTAAAGACTTCTGCTCTCAGTTTCTAATTTATACCAGCTTTTAAATACCGTGGGTGTAGTTTTGGTAACCTCTTGCAATCCAGGGGGGTCACAGCTGCCATAACCCAGAGCTCCTGGGCTCTGGAACACCAGAGGTGTCCCAGGAGGTGCCAGCAGGTGGGAATTCAGCAGCGAGGGCGAGCGAGGCCGAAGGCCCTCGCACACAGCAGATGAGTTTCTGCTCCATCTTTCCATGGTTACTCAGGAAGACAGCACCGTGCTGACAGCTAGTACAGAAAATGGGATGTGTCCTCCTCCATGGAGCCTGGGGAAAGGGGAGTCCACTGAGAGAGAGGCAAACTCTGGGAAGCAGCAGAACTTCCTGGGGCTGTGCTCTGCAGGAGGAACAAAGACACAAGGGGGAATTTGCAATGGCTATCCAAGGAGGTGCAAGTTACCTCCTCCTTTCTGGGAAGTGCTGCCACTACCTCCTTCCAGAGGCTGATTCTTCCTTGCTCAGGAGGCTGTGTGAGGGGAAACCCAGGGATTCACGGGTTCAGGGGTTCAGGTATGACCATCATGCTGCCAGTGTCCCATGAGGAGCATGCTGTGGAATTAGAACCATAAAATCACAAACAGTTTGGGTTGGAAGGGGCTTTAAGGCTCATCTCATTCCATGGCGAGGGACACCTTCCACTATCCCAGGCTGCTCCAAGCCCCAATGTCCAGCCTGGCCTTGGATACTTCCAGGGATCCAGGGGCAGCCACAGCTGCTCTGGGCACCCTGGGCCAGGGCCTGCCACCCTCACAGGGTGAGGATATTAGGATATTAGGAAGAATTCCTTCCTAATATCCAATCTTCTGTCAATTTGGAGCCATTCCCTCTTGTCCTGTCACTCTAGGCCCTTGTAAGTAGTTTCTCTCCATCTTTCTTGCAGCTCTTTCAGGCCCTGGGAAGCCACAGTGAGGTCACCCCAAAGCCTTTTCTTCTCCAGGCTGAACAATCCCAGCTCTCCCAGCCTTTCCTCCCAGCAGAGCTGCTCCATCCCTCTGATCCCCCTGGAGCCTCCTCTGGGCTCGCTGTAAAAGCCAGAAGTTTTCTGGCACCCTCAATGACCTTCCTGACAGAATGGAGAGAGAAGAGGAAAGTGGGTGAAGGAAAAGGTTTGTTGTCTCCCAAGGGCCCCAAAACTCCTTCCAAGGCCTGCAGGAGAAATGCGCAGGAGGCTTTCTAAACATGCAATTCCTTTCCAAGGGGGGAAGCAATGAATGAATGAATGAATGCACTGAGGGATCTGGTGGTCAGTGAAGCAGCTGTCCTCCTGCCAGTGTGTTTTTTAAACTTATTTTTCTTTAAAATGTGGCAATGCACTGAGCAGAAAGGCTTTCAGGACTGCATGGCCACAAAAGGAGTCAGCTTTCCTTCAGATGTGCTGATGCTGAAGTTGTTGAATATTTTTGCATTACATTGGAACTTTTCTTTTGGAAAATATAAAGCAGAAGAAGCTGGGATTATGATTTTTTCAGAACTGCCAACTCAATCTCTCACACATTCTCAGGGAAAAGGCTGATCCTCCAAAAAATTTGTGCAAAATCTTTCCAAAACAAGCCATTATTTCTGCTTGCAGACAAAGAATATAAATGTTTATGGGTTCTCTATGGAGCAAATGAAGGGGCTTGGTTTATACCCATGCTGCACTAACAATTCTATGTTAATGTTTGCCATGAGAGCCCTTTTTATTTTTTCTCCTTTCTATTTGCACTTTATTGCACCTCAGGTATTTATTTCAGGTCTCTGACAGTCTCTGAGAGGCACCTCTAGTTATTTTAAACAAATAAATCATATCTTGTCTGTAGGATCACCCCAGGGTGAGGAGCAAGCAAGGCACCATTTCCAAATGCTGCAGTGATGGATTCCTGCAGCCCTGGGGGACAGCACGGTCCCCATGCCATGAGCCAGGGCAAATGACCTGTCAAACCTGATGCACTCACCTGCTGGGTAGGAGAAGGAGAGATTGGGATGCTGGAGTTGGCTGAGAAGGACAAATCTGAGTTTGGATACGTTTCTCTGGGTTTTCCCTCTAGGTGGGAAGTTTTTTGCTAAAATCTCCAAAATTCTCCGAGTGATTTGTTAATCTGGGCCTTGTTACTGTTGTTTCTTCACATGAAATGTGGAGTTCAGCTTAAACCTGTGAGCCCAGCAGGAATGATGCAGGACATGGCCCATCTCCCCACTTAAAACCCAATTTCTTTGTGAATGTTTTCAAGCAAAAAGAGGAAAAATAAATAGATGTTGAAGCGAATCCTAGATACAATCTCTAATTAGATTAGGACCCAGAGTTATGGAATAATAAATTATTTAACTACCACAGTACAGTTTCTCATTGCTTTTTTAAGAGTGATTTTTGCCTAAGGCCCTGGGAAAGTGACTTCAACAAAACTTAAAGAGATTAAGCCTGATTATTAAGTGAAGTTAGTTTCTTTTTGATGCCCCTTCCAGACACACTGGAATGTGTTGTAATGAACATGTTAAAAACCAGAGAGCCCCTGTGCAGCTCTGGCAGCTGCATGGAGCATGGCTTAGTTCCTTTACCTGTGCCCAAAGCTGAAGTTAATAAGTCAAATGCTGACCTGGAGATGTGGCAGTGAGATGATTTTTTACTTTCAGTCTTTCTAAATTAAAACACATGCCCTGGTGTTTCGAGTCTGAGGACTCTATTAATTTCTGTCATTGTGGTACATTTGTGGCTCAGAAGTGATTCCCAGCATCATCCATCTCCAGCCTGCTGATTTTATCAAGCTGAGCCATGCAGGGTCCATTGCTAAAAAAGAAACTTTATTTCCTCTCAGCCATTTGCTGTGTGAATCAGCAATGCTTTTGGCTCAAACTGGTTGATCACCCAGTGCTCCCAGTAACACACACAGGGACAGCCACAGCCCTTTCCCCAGGAACAGGAAACAGCAGTGCAAGGTTTGAAAATGTTGAGTTCAAACCTGCAGAAAATCACTCTGTGCATCACTCACCCAGCTGGGAATGCTGGCTGTGCTTTTGACCATGCATGGCAATGGTCACATCCAGGCATGGGTTGGATGCTGCACATGAGAAAGGTAAGTGCCTACCTGGATTTTAGGCCAAGCCTTGACCTAACTTCTAATGAACCCTGGCATGCAGATTTTTAAATTTATTTCCTTTTTTGGCTTTGGGTAATAAAAGTACATGCTGGGCTTGTAGGACTGTTAATAAGGAGTAATTAGACAGTGGCTTTGAGAGCTGGCAGCTATTATTTCTCACCTGCAGTGTAGTTAGCAATCCATATACTTCGTTTTCCTTGCTTCACAGCACACTGCAAGTTGTATGTGGAAAAGAGTTTCTCTCTGCCACACAGGAGCATTTGGAAACCACTGTTGTTAAAATCCCTGTGGCTCACTGTGCAGGGCACTGGCCTCTGGATATGCAAGGACACTCTCTCATAAAAGCAGCACACATTGCTCACCATCCATCTTCACTCTGAAGTTTCTTGGGCTTGCTCTGTCCAAGGAAATCCTGGCTTGGAAGAGCCAAGGGAGTCAGTATGTGCCAAGGGTCGTGGAGAACCAGTTCCACAGAGGAATTTTTAGCAAAGCTCCAGCTGATGTGTGGAGCATGAATGTGTGTCACTGCAGGTGACCTCCAGGGTCCTGCCCCGAGCACCTGACAGACAGCTCAACCCAGCTCGTCAGTTCCTCCTTTGCCATCAGTGCTTAAAAGAGGTGAGCAATGAGCTAAGTTTGGAGTAGTTTTCTTCATGGAAAATCAGCCTTTTGACAGGGCTTTACATATGCAGCAGGTCACTGGGGGCTGCGGAGGCTGAGGGGCTGCTTCAGTTTTGCTGTCGTGGTGCTTCCTGCAGAATTGAATGGTGCTTGTGGCTGGAGTGGCACAGGGGATATGATTTTCCTGATAAACAGGAGGATGTTTCCCAGCCTGTAATATTTAAGTCAGAGCCCAAGAGTGAGTGTAACTTGTGGAAAACGCACCTCTTGTTATCCATTATTTGATATTGCCAAAAGTGAGTCTTACCCCCTCGTTCCCACCTTAGTTTTGAAAATCTTTGGCCTTTTCTAGTCTCTCACTCATGGTCTCTGCAGAGCAGCCTCTGCAGAGAGCTGCCGCCAGGACCCTCTGCCTCTGTGCTGCTGCTGCATGCAGAGGGGAGGATGAATTGTTCTTTCCATGAGTATTAAATATTTCATTTTGTGACCTTCTTCTAATCAGATGCTTTATCTCAACCATCTATTATAAGCAAAGCAATAAAAAAAGGGATTTAATAAAGTTAACCTCCTTAAATTGTGTAATTGTCACTTTCCTAGGATATTAGGGAAGCTGTAAGGGGGGGAAATATGTACAGAGCAGGTTTTGGTGCATTGATAATTTATTATCTAATAATCTCTTCTCTTCCACACTATTCCCAGTTTTCTCATTACTTGTGTGCAGCACAACACCCTGTTGCTGGCAGCAGGCTGCTGTGCTCTGCAGAGCCACATCTGCTCTGTGTCAGTGGTGAACACACTGGTGGCAGGAGGGACTGTCCAGGCACAGGCAAGGCCTGAGGGTATCCAAGTTGTTGAGTGAGTAGATTTCTCCCCCAGTGCTTTGGAAGTGCAGCCAGAGACAACTCTCCGGCCCCAGCAGGCTGTGGCAGGTGTTTCTCAGAGGGGCAACACCGGGGCAGGAGGTTCAGCAGAGCGCCAAGGAAAGCCATCCCTCAGGAATCACAGAATCCCAAACTGCTTTGGGTTGGAAGGGACCTTTAAAGGCCATCTCATTCCATCCCCCTGCCATGGGCAGGGACACCTTCCACTGTCCCAGGCTGCTCCAAGCCCCATCCAGCCTGGCCGTGGACACTTCCAGGGATCCAGGGGCAGCTGCAGCTTCTCTGACCCTGTGCCAGGGCCTTCCCACCCTCCCAGGGAAGAATTTATTCTTAATATCCAACTAAGTCTACCCTCAGGAGCCCAGTGTGGTAGGCACATATATCCCCAGGCATTTGCTGGGTGAAGGTAGTTTCCATGAAGTTGAGACTTAGATATGAATCAGACCCTCTGGATCTCCTGTTTCTCCCAAGGAACTGCCCAAGATGATACTTCTGGTCTGACTCAATAACACTGATAATTTTTCTTTAGTGTCTTGAACATTGAACAAGCATTGAGAGCACCAAGTACCTCCTTGGAGAGATCACAGGCTGTGCATCTGCTGCAGAGAGTTGGTATTTGGGTCCAAACAGAAGACCTGAGATAGCTGAGGCACTGCAGGATCTTGGAGAAGACAAAGCAGAGGTTTTCCTAACCCCTAGCTGGCATCTGGAACTACCTGAAGCAGGCTTGGGTAAAAGTGACCTGCCTTGGTCTTCACAGGGATGTGGATCTGCTGCCTTGCCTGTCAAAACGTGGTTCTGTCAAAATGTTTGTGGTTCAGGAGTGAAGAGGAAGGGCCAGGCCAGGTATGCACTGGGGAATCAGGAGTGCAGCTGGAGGTAAGACTTCTCCTCTTGGCAGCTCCCTGTATTTAAAAGTGGAGAATTCTCTCCTTTTACAGCTTACTTTCACATGAGGATTCAAGTGACAGCTTTACCTGCCAGAGGAGAGCTTCTCCCAGAGATAAATTCACACAGCAAGCCACGTCTGGATGAGGAGGTTATCAAGGAAGAGGGAGCATGGGTCAGGTGAGTGATGCCTGCTGCAATTTGCAATTACAGACCGTGTTTGGGAGCACACAGCAGTGTTACTGCCGTGATTTGGGCTGGGCAGATTGATGGATGTGATGGGATTGAAATGGTGTGGAAGGTGATTACAAGGAGCTGGGAAATTAAATGGAAACGCTACTGGTTAGGAGCCAAATGTAAATTTGTTTCTCTTCTTCAGAGCTGGATATGTGTTGATTTGCATCTGCATTGCCCAGGAAGGGCACAGTGCACAGGAAACAGAAGCTGGCATGTGCTGGAGGCACAAAAATGTGATGTGACTGTGACTTATTGAGCAGCACCTCAGCTTTGACTGCTGGGCAGGCAAGTATCGCCTTCAGAGAGCAGAGCTGGGTGGTTTTGCTTATCAAGGAGAAAAACAGGATGGTGCTGGGGCTGGTGATCATGAATGAGGACACCTGAGTTCTCATCTTGCCCCCAGATGCGTTTATGGAGTGGCCGCACCCCCTGGGATGGGGTCAGTCAGTCACTGGTGCTGGGGACAGTCTGGGAGTGCAGATTCCTGGGGTTTGTGGGCTTTTAAAAGGATTGTTATGAATTTAAATGCAGGGAAAGCCCTGCAAAATCAATAATCAGGAAAACTGTGCGGTAGCCAAGAAAAGGATTTTTAACTGGGATTTCTTTCGTGGTCTGAAGGCACAACGGGGTAGTTGGAGGCTGTGGTGGGAGAGGAGAGTTGTTATCAGAACCTGACTTCTCTCTATTAGTGGTGAATTTCAAATTCAGACTCAAACTCAGGAGCAGGGGAAAGGGCTTGGACCTTACTGCTGCCCAATCTAGCGATAGAAATTGCTGCCACTGCCCCTGCCCTGCTCTCCCCCCGATTCCTGTGATTTTAAAGTGTAATCAGTCTCTCTACTCAGGAAAGTCTGGCATGTGTCTCCCCAACAACAACAGGGATTCTGATAAAAGAAGTCAACAAGGCTAATGTTGTTTTCAGTCACTAAATCTGACTTAAAGCTGGCCTAGGAAAAAGGGAATTCAACTCTGAATACATTAGTTGATGACTGACAGGAAAATATTGCAAATGATGTAGTTGGTGTATATTTTCATTCACCTGTACAGCTGGCTGAATATTGGAAAAATGTTTTTGCAAATGTATCACAGTAACTGGCAGAAAAGAAAGAAATTAATATTATGCAACCCACAAATGGCTCCATTATGTGCCTACAGCAGCAAGGGCTTCCTAAAGCAGAATTGGATTCAACATCAAAATCCCCATCTTGGGCTTCCCAGGAGCTCTGTGTGAAGGGAGGTGAGCTGCTGGGGGAGAGGTGCTGAGGAAACAACCAGGGTGATGTCACCTGTGTGCAGAGCATGTCCTGTGCCCCAAACACTGGCACTGGCTGCTCCTTTCTGGCCACCTTGCTGTGGCCAACAGCAGAGGCTCTGTGGGCATGCAGGGAAACTTGCCCTTGGCAAACCCAACACTTCCAGGCTGACATCAAAGCTGGAACAGGGGGAGAAGCCTGGCAAAATCAATGGGAATGACAGTTAGAAAAGATAATTGATAATATTGGGAATAACAGTTAGAAAAGATAATTGATAATATTGGCAGGTGGGAGAGCAATGGAGTAGGAAGAGGAGGAATAATCACTGAGGGAGTTCAGAATGGAGGCAGTGGGTCTCCTGAGGGTGCCCAGTGCATGCCCAGCCTCTGTGCTGCACCAGCTCCTTGCCAGACAGGCCCTGACTGAGTTTAACATAGGCAAAAAAATAAAAAGGATTTCATAGACCCAGTGGCCCAGTACGATTCAGAACAGATTTAAGAGTCTTTAGGTCAGATTTCCTTTGGCTCCAGACAGGATTTGATGTGCTGACTCAGTTTTCTGAGCAAATGATGCTTCTCCCTCCCTTTGACCTGCCTGCTCCGTGTGCGTCTCCATGGACTATCAAAAGCCTTGAGATTTCTCCAAGGAGCCCAAAAAGATCTGAGGCAGACAGGCCAGACTTTGTGCCCTGTCCTGTGGAGCAGGGCACAGACAAACTCTAATTCCTGCTGGCTGGGTCCCTGGCTTACACGTGTTTATTGCAGCTGTGGGACTTCTCCTCTGAGCTTCGTCCCCTGGATCTGAAATGAAAGCAGTGTAATTGGATGCACCATAGTGGCCAATGACAAACAGCATTTTTCTGCAAGCGATTTTCCTCCTGTTGCTGAGAGATTACATCTGATGTTATAAACCAGCATCGCTCCCAGTTGGTACCACCACTAATTTGCCCTTCTAGAAAAGCTTCTTGTTATTGCAGCATCTTCACTGCAGCCAGCTAGGTGAAATTATTTCTTTCAAGCTAGAAAGGAAAAAAAAAGGAAGACAGAATTTTTGTCTTGTGTTGTCCAATATTTGAAAACCCTTGGAGAAAAATGAGAGAGACCGATCCAGACCAAGATGGGGAGAAAACTCATTATCATTTTTAAGATAAGAAAGAAGCCAGAGGAGCAGGGTGTAGGTGGGGAACCGAGGGGTGCAGACAGCCTGGGGGGATGCTGACCCTGTTCAGACAAGAAACCTTGAATTATGCAGTGCAAAGTGAGATTTGTGTGGGAATTTCCCCTGACCACAGATGGAGATTTTAGAGGGAAGGAATCAAGATTCATCAAAAACATCTCAGTGGGTTTTTGAATCTGCACTGGGATGTTTTATGAGAAGGGAGGTGTGATTTAACTACATTTCTTTGCCCTTAATATCACCTTCCTTTATCTAAAGAGAAACTTTTCTAACCCTAACCCTGGATCTTTCCCAATAGTCCAGGGCATCCTGGCTTGGGGGCTGTTAATCCCATGGGTACCATCCTCGTCAGGCTGGCAGGAGGGAGGTTGTTTTTTGGGTTTTGTGAGCTTTTTTTCTGGAGAGAACAAAGGCTGCGGGAATATCAAATGCCTGGAGCCCACCTGTCAGACTGCTCTTTTTGAAGTTTGAAGTATTGGCCAGTTTCAATGCAATTTAACAGACAAGAGCTTTAAAAGGTAATAGGTTTCTGATAAGCTCTGTAAAAAATAGCTGGCCAGGTAAAAGAGAGACTCTTCCATGGGCTTAGCTGAGGGAAAACTACAGCATGAACTCGTATTTGGGGATGTAAAAATATTTGCTCATGTGTTTTCCACTAGAAAGTAGGACCTGGCAATTCTCCTGGCTACACAGGACCTTAGGTGTATGAGCCTCTGTTTTCCAGGTAAAGACCTCCCAGGAGGGGAGCTGCAGGGTTTGATGTCTGTGGTAGCCCATGTTTGAGGCCTTGGGGACCATCGGAGGCAATCTAAATTAAAGTGGACATCTGTAGGAAGAAGAATCAAGGAAGAACAAAACCATGTTGAAGAAAATAATGGGAGCAACCAGTTCTAGGAGAAAATCCACTACTCACAGTTCTATAATTCAAGGGCACTGTGGTACCTTTGTAGGAAGCTGGTGGGTATCTCCATCACTTCTTTTACAAGTGCAGAAGTAGAGACACAAGGGCATGGGAAGTCTGTGGTCTCTGAGCCTCCTGTTTCACATCTCAGCCCCTGTCAGGGGACAATTTATTTTACTGTAGTCCAGGAGTAGCCAGGGGGAAAGGAAATGAAAAAGCTGCTCATAGCTGCCATTTGTAATGGAAAACTTGAGTGGTATTGTCTATTTTTAGAAAGTCTGGCAGGATTGATTTTAAAACCATAGAATTAGAGAATCTCTGACATCTATAAGTCAGTTGTTCTAGAGGTTAATAATTTCTATTAAAAACAACTTTTGCTTCTTACAGAGAGTTTCAAGGTTGAGGAATGAAGGCACAGCTCTGCTTTCCTTGGTGCTCTTTGCTTTGCTGGCTGCTACAGCCAGAATTTTTTCCAGGGCCTGTGCACGCTGACAGTGTGGCTGCTATATTTAATGCTGTTCCCAAATGTCCAGGCAGGCAGGTGGCTGACCTTCACACCTGGCTAAATAAATCTGCTCTGCACTCCCTGCACTGCCAGGAGACCACGTGCAGAAGCCACATGGTGGGGCTGGCAGGAGCCTGCCCTCCTGAGGGGATGTTTTGCAAGCTGAAAAAGAAAGTTTAAACCCATCAGGATGTCTCTCTGAGTGGGGAAGAAAATCTATCAGAGGTTATGGTGAGCCTCGCTCCCAATCAGCCCGAGGTGGTGGGAGAATTGTATGCTCCTGTGATTTAATCAAGACAGACACTGCGTGGTCCAAACATTCCTTGGAGGCTGGGATGAGGCTGGGATGAAGGCTGGAATGAGGCTGGGATGAGGCTGAGATGAGGCTGGGATGGAGGCCTGGATGAGGCTGGGATGAGGTTGGGATGAGGCTGGGGTGGAGGCCTGTATGAGGCTGGGATGGAAGCTGGGATGAGGCTGGGATGAGGCTGGGATGGAAGCTGGGATGAGGCTGGGATGAGGTTGGGATGGAAGCTGGGATGAGGCTGTGATGA
>WAAG01008053.1:0-34278 GCA_013390105.1 Tichodroma muraria | reverse complement strand
GATGGAAGCTGGGATGAGGCTGGGATGGAAGCTGGGATGAGGCTGGGATGCTGCTCCAGTGCAGTGTATGGCAGCAGGAGCAGGGCCAGCACGTGCCCCGAAGGCAGCAAAGCGGGGCCTGGATAGATAAACTACCTGAAAAATGGTCACACTCCATTCCCTGCTCAGCCTCCCCGTCCACGGCAGGGCTGGCTAATAACAGACAGATCCTCAAATCGCTATTGAAGCTGGTGTGAGGGAGCTGCTGCACTCTGCTAACTTTCAATAATCAGTGAAGCAATGGCAATAGAGTTTGTGCACTGCGGTGGAAGAGATCTATTAAAAGTCCCTTCCAAGCCTGTGCTGCCGGGGAGAACAGTTAATTGAAACCATAGTGCTTGTTTTAATTGTGTCTGTCCGTAAGCCTTTGCTGGAATTGCTCTGTCAAGGCTGCTTCCCCTCTGCCAGCCCTGCTCCTAAGCTGGGGGATGCTGCAGCAGAGGTGCCTTTCACAACAGGCTTGGATTTACTGCTGGGAAGGGCAGCAGGACTTTAGAGCTGCACGGCCCCTCAGCCTCTTTCCAGCAGAGAGGCACAGATCCATCCCTGGAAGTGCTCAATGCCAGGCTGGATGGGGCTCTGAGCATCTTGGCCTAGTGGAAGGTGTTCCTACCGTGGCAGGGGTGGGGAGGGAAGGAGATGCACTATTTTTGGGGTCACTAATCCAGACTTGGAGCCTTGCTGGGGCCCTTCACCCCTGAGTGCAGAGGTGGCATTTCTTCATGAAAGGACGGTGAAAATCACAAATGCAGATATGCAATGCAAGGTCAGGAGAGCACAGAAACACACCATTGCTGCAGCACCAAGTGCAGCAGCTCAGAGCCAGTCTGGGGGGCAGGCACAGGGGTTGTGTGGCAGGTTTGGACTCGGCTCACAGCAGTGCTGTGTGCATGGAGTGGGAGATGGAGAAGGGGGGTGGTGTGGTGACAGCTCCAATGCTCCCGGTAACTGCTGGGAGAGCTGGCACTGCTCATACCCGCCAGCCCGAGCAGAGGAGACCAGGAAAGATGGGATATTCCTGATTAAGGTGACCCCAGCAGGGCGGGGTGGTGAGGAGCAGTGCCAGAAGAGACACCCGAGCCAGCAGCCCGACTAGCGTGTGGCGAGCCCAGGGGCAGCTCTGGCCCTGCTGGGTGTGGGGAAGGGAAAATCCTGCACAGAAAAGGGTGGTAGGGGGGAGCCAGGGCTCAGCCCCACAGGCTTAACCCAGCCTTGTGCCAGAGCTGTGCTGTTTGCCAGGCTGCTGTAAAATCAGGGAAAGCCCAAAGAGCAGTTTCTGTTGTGCATTTGTGCTGGGGAGGTCAGAACCCAGCAGTGCTGGGCTCCCTTGATGGGTGCTGCTTTCCCAGGGCTGGGATGAATGCTGGAATTTAATAACTGCAGAGGCAAAGTTAATGAGTGAAGTTTATCTGTGTTCTGTGTCAGCCTAAATCTCCTTGTTTGGCCATTCCCTCCTTCAGCCAAACAGTTATTTTGCCTTTGGAGAGGCCCTGGCTGCACATCCTGGTGATGTGACCTGCCAGGGCTGGTCCTGCAGGTCACATCACCTCTGCCTCTGCCTGCTCCTGGCACCAGCTGAAGGTGATGGCATGAGGAGGGCTTTGAGAGAGAAAAGCCACCATCGAGGGTGTGAGTGGTTATTGCACTGCTGGGAGGGAGATGGGTGAGGAATTAGCTCCCTGGGGGAACCACCCCGGGGGCTTGGCTCGCTCCCTGTTTTTGGAGCCATCCCTCCCCTCAAGGGAACAAAATGAACATTCAGTGCACTCACTCTCCGGCAAAGGCCAGCCACAGCCGTGCTTGTGCTGTGCTGGCACGAGAAAGGGATTTAGTGTAAATTAAATTGAGTGTAAATTACCCTCATTTCAGAGCTGCCTTGCAGTGCCAAGAAAGTATAAACTGGTTTCAAGGCTACATGGGAACCAAGCTTGTTGTTTTACAAATCTGATCACCTTGAGCTTGGGACCCCCTGGGAGGTTTCAAAAGTCTCCAGCAGAGTCTTGCTTTGTTTGCATGGATTAAAACTGTAAATATATTTAGGCTATGAACACAGAATGGGAAGAAAGGAAAAGATTAAAAAATATTATGCATTTCTGATTTCTAGATTTATGTTCTTCCACATGAAAGTGTGAATGACATTTATTTGGCTGGCTGCATAATCCATGTTAACAAGACAATTAGTATGTGCTGAAAGTTATTATTTTCCTCGGCACGTCAAAGTCAGGACTGCTGCTAGATTTGGAATGGAGCCTTGATTAATTTCTTCTTTGCAGTAAAAGATAATATTGAATTTTTCTCCAAAGATCTTGGCAGCATGTAATTAATATTTTTTTTCTGCCTTAAATAAAACGGAACAAAACACAACAGCCTAACTGAGGAAAAATTCAGTAAAAAACGGGCGTTTCCTCTTTGATTGTGTATTGAGTGAATTCCATGTTTCTGGAAGGCACAGAGGGACAGTCAGGGATAGCTGCAGCTCTCTCCTTGTTCACCGAGCAGGTGCAGGACTAACAGAGGCTCTATATTTTTTTCAGGCACTGTGAGGTGTCCCTAAAGAGGAACTTTGCTGGAGTTTCTCACCTCTTCTGGAACAGACTCAAAAACCTTTGGGTGGAAGAATCTGGAGTTTGAAAAAAAACCCGGTGCTGCTACATAAATGACTGTGTGTGACAAACTAGAGCCTGAATCCTGTGGTCACTGCTCAGTTCTGTTCAGGTGCAGCAGCCTGGGCCAGGGCTCCTTGTCAGGTGCTGCAGGTTTTTTCTGCACCGAGGCTCCAGGTAGTCTTTATGAAGGTGGTTTATCAACGTTCCTATAAAAGCACATTTCATAGCAGTGTTTTCCACTTTTCCATTGACTTTTCCTGCCCTTCTCCCCTTTTCCCACCCTGTGGCTGTGTGAGCTGCGCTCTGCTGAGCAGGGCTGCTGCTTCCCTTGTCCTGGCAGCTCACGGCAGGATCTGCTCAGGCTGAATCTGAATCATCACAAAGACCCAAAACACTGAATTTCAGGTGTCTTCTGGTATCTGCATTCAGCTTGGAGGAGAACACCCCCTCTCTCCCATGGCTGGGAGGGATCTGGGCTGGAGGCAGGGGAGAGGGCAGGGCTCAATGCCTGGGGTGCGGGATGGGGATTTGGGAGGTGCTGAGAGCAGAAAGATGTGGGGCTGCTGGGAGCATGTGGGTGACTCAATGTCTCAGATTTCACGTTCCTTTCTGGTACAGACCTTTGGTTCCTAGGGGGAAATGAAGCCTGTCTTGGCTGAGGAGTGTGGGCAGCTGAGGCTGGGAGGAGGCAAACACAGGAAACCCAGAAATGCTCCATTTTAGCTTGTCTATTTTACCCTGCGGTCCCTGACTGTGCGCTGTTCCTTCCCATGACATCACCCACAGCAAGAGCAGGATGATGCCAAGGAAGGGAATCAAGACTGAACAGCAAAGGAACTGCTTTATGAGCAGTTTATATCAAAAGGGAGACCGAGCACAGAAAAATAGTTTTAAGTGCTGCCAGTCCATTGCTGGTGAAGCTGTGTACACCTCCCTGGTACCCAAAGTGATCACTCCTCTGGGGAATGAGGCTGCCATGGCTGGGGTGCAGCCAGGGAGGTGGGCAGCATCCCTGTGGGTTTGATTTCCAGCTAGTCTCCTCCTGGCCTCGTGGGTGTCCCTCTGCCCTGGCTTCCCCACAGGCCAAAAGGGCAAGAACAGTTTTCTGCAGAGAGCAAGTGGTTAATGCTTGAGGCAGAGTGATGAACGCCCCTGAAAAGGTGAGGAACGATCCAGCACGAGGGCTGGAGGGGTGCAGTAAATAAGGCAGAGGTTCCCCACAGAATGAGAATGAATTTAGGCACTCAATAACTCTCCTGTTCCCCAGGCAGTTCTGAGCTGCCAAAGATACAGGGGGCCTGTGGATGAAAAAGTGTGGCTAAATCCCAAAATACCCTTCATCCAGAGGGACAGGAGGAGGTGCCTCTTCCCTGGCAGGAAGAGTGGAGAGGGTAGGTCTGCACATCCTGACCTGATCCCACCAGCCCAGGTAATGCCACTGCCCCCACGAGTGTGATGGGTGAGCTGGGGCCAACTGGCTTTGACAAATAGCAAACATGGCAGGAAAATTGATGAAAAACTTCAGAGAGGTGAAAAGTGTTAGGGTTAAGTATGAAAAATAGAAGTGTTCCTGGCAGCACGACAATCTTCAGAGTCATATTTCAATTTCCTAGATGAGAACGTTTTATTTAGGAAGGTCAGAGGTTTTCTGGCTGACCACCACGGATATGTGGCTGGGTTTGTCCCTCTTGAAACGTGGAAGCATAAACAGAATTGCAACATGTGTTTTCTTTTTATTCAAAACCTATATTGGTTTTTCCCCATCTCCCTGCAAATCGTTTGTTGATGAGGAACTTTAATTGCTCCAGAGCTGGTCCTGTGGGTGCAGCTTAATTCCTCTTATCTGACACCCGGGTGGCTCCAAGCTCTGCTGCTCCAGACCACAGTGAACTCATTTAAACCCTTAACTGTGATGGCAGAGACATGAGCCTTTTGAGAAATTCTGTTGGGTGATATGTGCCCAACATCAGCCCCAAATAAAGGTTAATTTCATTCATCAGGAGATGCAATTAAACCTTTAGCTGGGAGTCGTTTTTCCGGGCTATACCACCTGTTATGAGCATTTCAGGGGTTGTGATTCCTGCATTTCCTCTTGCTATCCAGCACTAGAATAAATTAGGCTTCAACAACTCTAAACGTAAATAATTCCTACAACATGGGCTTTTTTTTTGTCGTAACTCGGCCAATCACTTGTTATTATTTTCATAATTATGCCATTCTCCATCTGCTTGATGGAGTTAATGTCTCACTTTGTCAATCACTGGCCCATCTTCCTTCCATGTCTCAGCAACAGACAGCCAGAGTATGCAGAAATGAGGCTGTTTCCCAGGCATTGAAATGACAGTTTTAGTGCTTGTGTTTGTCTTCGTGTGTGTTCATTGACTGGCTCCTCAATTCTGCCTCACCGGGGAAGATGCAGAGGGGCTGAATCCTGTGTCTCACCGTGCTGGTGTTTCGTGGTGCTTTTGGGCAGAGCTGGGATGCAGCAGAGTGGGACTGGTCTCTCTGGCTCCTCTTCTTCCCCCCGAATGACACCCCTCCCCAAAAATGCAAACCAAGGGAAGCCCTGCAGGGGCGTGGCTACAGGCAGGCAGGAGGGTGTGTGAGAGAGAAGTAGCTCTGTGCATAGCCACGTGAGCTGTACCTTGCAGAAGACAAGACTCTGTTTTCCCATTTATGTGATAATATTGATAATTATCAATTATCATCGATAACAGCCCGTGGCTGATGGTAATTCCCCCTGCTCCAGCAAGAAATGGCATTGGGGTGAAGTGTGGTCAGGTGTTTGAGGGATCCCAGAAAGGCCCAGTTCTTGCTGCCCCTCCTTTTTTAGGTGGAGAAGAGCCCTTTGTGTTCTTCTCCTCCATTTCATATGGTCTGGCCTTGCCAAAAGGAGTGAGACCAAAGAGAAGGCAAAGTCACCATCAGGGGCTGTGGGCTGGGTGGGTGAGCAGGATTTAATGTGCTGTTAATCACAAAGCAGCTCAGCACTGGCTGGAAAACCTGCTGGAAATCTGGGAAGAACCCACCAGGCAGCCCACCCTGACCTGTCACCCTCCTGCACACCACCTCCAGAGCTGCTCCTCTGCCCCATAGCCGGTTTGAGGGGATATTAAAAATATCTCTGAGCTTACCCATGGGGGGGCTGAGCACAAGGGGGTTCAGATGGACTCAAACTAGTCCATCTATCCATTTTCCTAGTATCTAGGTTTAGATACTAGGAAAAATGTCTTCACTGGGAGGGTGGTGTGATGCTAGAGCAGCTGTCCAGAGAGGTGATGGATTCACCATCTCTGGAAGTGTTCAAGAAACTTGGGGACATGGTTTAGTGGTGAACACAGTGTTGCAGGATTGGATTTGATGATCTCACAGGGCTTTTCCAGCCAAAATAATTCCATAATTCTGTGAATAAAACCAAGGGAAACTGCGCTGTGGTTCAGCCTGGCTGTGCCAGCACAGCTCAGAGTGGAGCTGTACAAGATCCCAGTATATTTTATGTCTCCCCAAAGCTCATTATCGTGTCTGAAATACAGAACCAGTGCAGCATCCAAGCTGGCTCAATTACAGCCAGTTTGAGTAGTTCTGCTCAGCCATTCCCTAAGGGAGGAAGCAGTGATTATTTGTGCTGCACAGCAGTTTGGATACCTGTAAGCAGGTGTGCATCCTGCTAAATGCATTCCTGGTAACGAGCTGAGGTTGTTGCCTAATAATATTTCAAATTTTCCCAGGCTAGATTGATATACTGTAAATGAGCAGTGTCAGATGACAACAGAAATTAGATAAGGAGCAGCTGGAAGTGATCTGCTTGTATTTAAGATCTAGCGCTACAAAACCGTTTTTATTACCAGCAGCTTGAAAAAAACTTCAGGGATTTTCAGAGAGATGCTGTTCATGGTGGGTGAGAAGGGTGAAGCTCATCTTTAGGCTCCTCAGTAGCCATGGTGAGGAGCAGATTCTCCATTAGCAGCACCAGCATCCCTGTACAGTGTGGTACCAACCATGTTCATTAGCTGCTTGTAATTAGCCAGGGGCTTGGAAATTGCATGGAGGGTTAAGGGTCAAAGGAGTTCTTTCTGAAATTCTTTATAAAATGAGGACCTGGGTAGCTGAGCACAGAGGTTTGAATTTCAAGTGAGGATGCTCTCCTTAATGGAAGGTAGGATATCTGTGGTGATTACTAAGGGCTACAATTTGTAGGTTCCCTGAGCAAAAAATACAGCTGCACCACCTGCATCCTGGGGACAAATTTGCCTGTTTCTCTTAGGTACTATCTGTCTTGGTGCAGGGTTTGCAGTTCATTTTTGGCATGTTATTTGTAGAGTGTGGATTTCGTGTCAAATCTTTGACTGCTAATAGATTATCCAGTTCAACACCGTGGTTGTTGTTACACTTGCCTGGACCTAGAGCTGTGTTATTAACTTCGGAGGAGATGCTACATCCCCTTCACCCAGAGTGGTTAACAAGTTTTAGGGCTGGCTGATTTGTTTCTGTCAGGATGAGAAAGCAGTGATATGAGCCAGCTACATTTTCTGTGTAGCCCTTTTTTAATCATTCACACGCACACAAAAAGAAAAATGCACATCTGTCTTGTTTCCTTAAGCACAATTCAAGTAGATTCTTAAACCAGAAATCAACACATCTGTTACACCAGTGAGCACTGTGACTGGAAAACCACAGGCAAACTGAATCTCTCAGGTTCCATGGATGTGATTTCTCCTGGTTTCTGCCCCTGGCCCACACAGCAAGCGAGCAGGAGGGCAATGCTCTGCCCTTTCCTGCCTCCTGCTGTCTCTCACCCTTGCTGATGAAGGTCCTGACTGGCAAAAGAGCCCCCTGGCAGACTGGCCAGGCAGAGAGAGTCTGAGTCTCCCAGTCTTGGAGAACTTCTTCAGGATGCTCGTTGTGAACCAGAGCTTGGAAAAGGCAGCTGGAAGAGGCTGTTGTCCCATATGACCCCATCTAGAGGGCAAGATTCATGGCCACCCCTAAAATATACTGGATATCGTTATAAGACACTGAAGACTGCATTTCTTCTGATAAAATATATTCTGTTCAATAATGAACAGCTATCAACTCTATTCAAATGTGTGTTTGGCACTCATGAGTTTCAGGGGGTCTGTGATTGTTCCTGAATCCAAAATATACCTGGCACCAGCCACGTGGATTACAAATCCAGTTGGGAAACAAAACAACTCTCTGGTCATTTACAAGGCATGGCATCAGAAAGATAAAATGTCTTTTTGGTTTGGGTGAAGAACACTTGTAAAAGGGAACCTCTATGATAGTAAAAGTAATTGCAAAAAAGGAAGAGGAAAATATTCCTTTTATGAATTGTAAACTCCCTGCTGTGGAAAACTATTGAGGCAAGTAGATGAGTAAGATTATAAAAAGGATTAGATATGGATTATCCAGGATTAAGGCAATGAACTCTCTTGGATAAAATTCACAAGAGGTTTTCATCCTGGTGTGTTTGGGGTCCTAGATAAAACTGCTATTTCTAGGTAGATAAAAACTGCCCTCTCCTGCTTTGCAAGGACCAACAGTTTTTGGTGTTTGCTTCATTTCATTCTTTAAAAGCCCTCCCAGCTCCCAAAGTGAACAAGGGCTGAGTGTAAAGGCCTCATTATAGTGAGTGGTAACATAGCACCTGATGAGGTGGGATGTAGCTGAATATAAGCTATGATCATGGGGGGAAGAAACCACAGTTACACATATATAGAAATGTCCTTACCTATTTGTGTGTGTACATACACTCTGATGGTCCTTGACCTCAGCAGAGACCTGAGGAATGAGATGCTGGACTTAAAACAGAGAGTCCCTGTGAAAGTGTGAGCTTGCTGAATGGAACAGGTCATTCAAGCATGAGGATTTAGTGAGAAATAATCAGAGAATAAACCACATCTTGTTGCAGCACCGTGCAAACACTGATGATCTCTGAGCCCAGCTGCCAGGCCTGGCTCCCTGCTGCAGGACGTGCTGCAGGGCTGGACAAGGGGCACAGAGCAGCTTTTCCCTTGGGACCAACAGCAAAGGGGCTAAGGAGTCCAACCTGGAAAAGAAAAACTGGAGAGGAGGGTGTGACACGGCTTGAGAAAACCGGGAGTGGCTTGGACTGGGAAGACAGGTTCACTGCATCTTCCAAGCACGTGCAGATCCAGAGCTTTAATCCAAGGCAGTATCTTCTACAGGAGTTTGGCCTTGAAGGCAGTTTGGAGCTGCAACAGTCCAGGCTCTCAGCTCCACCCCTGTTTCTAATAAAAGAGCTATTGCTTGGTTGTAGACAGTGAAAAATAATTTTCAGATGTTGCTGCTACTCACAGCGGGGTGTAATAGAAACTCATTATCATTCACAAGTCTAACTTAATTACATTTTTTCTTGAAGGATTTTATGCTGTCTCAGTGGGAAGGGGGGCTCATCTGCATATATTCAGGGGCTGTCTTTTCAAACCTTGGTAATATCTATGGTAAATGCCTAAGAAAGTTGGGGAATTACTGTAGGACCTTCATTTGATCAATGCAAGCTGCAGCATGGATTCACCAGACCCACAGGAAATATTATCATGCCCAAAACCTGAATTGTAAGACAATGAGATGTTACCTTGCTCCTTCTGTGCATGTTGCTTTCATCACATGGTCTGAAAGTGAGTAATTTCTTCATCGGTCAAATCTTGAAGGCTTTTCTGGCTTTATTCTTATATTTAGTTGTCAGAAAGAAATTTTCCTGCACGGAAGCCTCAAGGCATTACTGAAAATTGAAAAAGCAAAAGAAAAGAGACTGGAATTCAGTCTGTGATGATCAAAGCATTCCTTGTTTAGCCATAGATGATGCCTGCGGGTGACCTGGCGCTGTCTGGGTGGGGTGGGGGTCCTTCTCTCTCTCTTGTGTGGTTAACCAAGGGGTGCAGCTCTGCAGGTCACTCAGCAGCTGGCTGTGGGGAGCCCTTCTCTGAGTCCAGCTCCTCCAGAGGCTGCTCTGCATCTCTGCCCTTGTACCCGGCGCGCCGCGATCCACAGGGTCCATCAGAGAACCAAAAACACCCGAACACAAAATGCCTTCGGGCGTTTTATTCAGGGGTCAGCTGCCACGAGGTTCAGTACGGCTTCACGGAGCCGGGGAGGACTCGGCAGCCTGACCCCAGCCCGGCAATTACTGCTGCAGGGCGAGGCTTGGGCTGGGTGGTCGTAACCTGCGCAGCAGCGGGTCAGGGAGAGTGACCTTTGCAGGCAGGAACAAAAAAAAGAGGTGAAAAGAGGTGAAATCAGAGGTATAATTAGCTGTGTAATTAAACTTTCTCCGGGGCAAGAACTCGAGGCCAGTTCTGCCTCCTGTGAAGTGCAGCAACACCTCCAACCCCTCTGACTAGAGAGGAATAAAAGCAGTGCCGGGGAGTGCTTCACTGACGGGGAGCACAGATCCAAAAGCAGTCCTGGTTGCAGGTTTAGCAAATGTCTTTGGGGTTAAAGTGGAAGGATTTACCCATTGCTATTGCCTGGTAATGCAGAAGGCCCCGGTGGGACAGAGAAAGGCTGAAACAAAGCAAAAGTAATTAAACAGAAGCAAAGCAGGCAGCACTTCTCTGCTGATAATCTATGCAAACGACAAGGTTTCTCGTTTGGACAATCAATAAACCAGCCCATTTCATTTTATTTTTGTGTGGTTGCATGTACTGGCTGTATTGTGATAGAAACATTGTGAGGCATTGATTCACAGATAGAAATATATCTGGGTTGCTTGTGGTTTATTAAGAAGATCAAGATAACAAGTGCTGCATTATTGATCTAACCCAGAGGGACACTTCCTTTTCCCCGCTTGTCAATGAAACCCCATTGTAATTATTTCTTCCCTTTTCTCACTCTTCCTTTCCTCTCGCCTCTCCCTATTTCTCTGGGGACACAGTAATGAAGCAAGCACAAAAAGTGTCAGTCAGGGCTGGCAGTGGGCAGGAGAAGGGTAGAAGGGACACAAGCAGAGGGACTGCGAGGAAAGTGCATTTGTCAGCTTGTATGGGAGTGCTAATTCTCTTCATCAAGGTTTAACAGGGTCAGAAGCTTAACAAGAGCTGTAGTAGCTGTTTTTTTGTTTGCACTTTAGAAATATTTAACCGTGAGTTTAAAATCTTTATTTATTTATATATGTTTATTTATCAGGCCTGCCTGCAGGCTCCTGTGCAGAGCTGGATTTGCCAAGCACTGGGACTGCTGTGGGAAAGAGAAGGGGAGAGCTGGTGATTTATGAGCAGAAGTCTTGCAAGTAGACAGGTTGAAGTGTATATATCAGTTATGGCCATAATGCAACAATTTTTGGGACAAGCACAGAAAAAAGGCATTTCTTGTCTCTTGGCTGGAGAGACTATCTTCCAAACAAGACCAACATTTAGTAGGGCAGGGCTTGGTGAATCCCACTGCCTGGAGTCCCAGATGAAGCTTTGGTCTCCTGTGTCCCTCTTTAGGTTCTCTGAGTGAATGTGTTCTCGCCTGTCAGTGCCCAGGTCACACAGAACTGGGCAGGTTTCAAGCACACCTTGTCCTCTCTTCCCTCCCCGAGATATTGCTCCTGCTGTGAGTTGGAGGTCTCGTTTCAGGCAGACACTGATGTTTTTCTATCCCTAATTTTTTCATGTAGCTGTGGGCACCTTGGCTGTGCTCTATTTACGATCAGCCTGGAAAATTCCAGTAATGCAGACCTACAGTGAATGAAACCATTAAATCTTGGGAGAGGCCAGTTGTCCTGTCCTTTGCTACAGTGTCACCCTGAAGTGTCTCAAGGTGTCCTCAGAGCAACTGAGTGAAGAGTCTGACCCCTCTTTACCTGGAGGGCTAATGCTGGCCTAGAGGTGGAGGAGCACAGATGCCATTGCTTTGCTGCTGGAAAGGTGATGCTGCAGCTTTTTGAAAATCTCCATTCCCCTTCCCATGGACCTGCTTGAGCACAATTCAAATGGCTTGTCCACTCAGAGGATCTGGGATATATTCCTGTCCTTTATATTTTTTATATTTTTGTAGCTTTGTATTTTTTATACTTTTTACATCTTCACATTTTAAAATTTTAATATTTATTTGTATATTTTTAATGCTGGGACTCGCTGATCTTAAAGGCCTTTTCCAGCCTAAACAATTCTATGATTCTGTAGTTCTACATTTGCTATAAGATCTTGTGTACTCAGCACATGGTTTCCTTCTCACATCCCTGGGGCTGCAGCCTGGGCTCAGTGAGGGCTCAGTGCTCCCAGGGCAGCCCTGCCAAGAGCTGCCTCTACCCAGCACTTGCTGCTGCTCCTCCCGCTGCCTCTATTTGTTGTTCAATTTGTGCAGGCTGAGTTTCCCCACTCCATACATCTCACAGCCCTATAAAATTTGCAAGACTTGCCTTGGTGTAACTGGGTTGTGTTTTGTTTATGTAACCACAGGAACAACACATTTGAGAGAGCAGGAGAGCAAAAGGTCGAGCACAACAGAATTAGGAAGAGGCCAGAATGAAACTGGTTTGTACTTTTGCCTTGTGCACACACCTTTTCTTCCCATCTTTATTTGCAGAGCCATATTGTAAAGCTCCCTGTCAGCACTTCATGTCCTTGCCAGGAAGATGAGGTGCTCTCACACTCCCAGTAAAAGCATCACTCACTGGTTTGGTTTTCCTTTCAACATAGGAATCATTTTGTTTGTCTTGTCCTGTTTTCTGAAGCATTTCTAAAACTCATTTGGGCTGAGCTGTTTCAAACCCCTTTAGGCCAGATGCAGGTACTCCAGATCTAAAATTCTAACCTTGTGGAAAATTTGTCATTATAGTCCTAACCGAGTCTGATAAGGGTCACTTGCTGGTCAGCGTGCTGGTCCTGATGGTGATGCATGTGGCTGACAAATACAATTTATTTATTTATAGAAGAAAAATACAGGCAATCCGAAGAGACCTGAAGTTTCCTTCTTATTTGAGACGTGACAGACAAGTGCTGGAGTGAACCAAGGCTCAGAAGCTCATAACATGACAGAGATGAATGGTGCTGCCTATCAGCCTTCTCGCTGGCCTTGGACCGGGTGCTGAAATATGAAAGGTTTGTGAGAGTTGTTCAAACCCAGTGGTCACTTTATGTTTGTGCCACTGCCAAGGAAGAATAAAGCAAGTCCCAAAAGCAGTTCAGGCTTTCTGTAGTTCGTAGCTGCGCTCCTGGTTTAGGTGGATGTGACAGGCAGGTAAACTCACTTTTGCCCAGGCTAAATAACAACGTTTCCTACAGCAGCACCAGCTTTACTTGCAGAGGTGGGAGAGGGCATGAATCAGAGAAGATAAATTCTACATTCAGAGGTAGTCTGGCAAGTTCTTATGGAACTTAATAGCTGGCATACTCCCACTGCAAGGGAAGGAGAAGGCAAATTCAATCATTTATGTTACAAAAGTCCCACCGCTCTTTATTATGTGCACAGATGGTGTCTCGGGAGCTTTGCTGGCTGGCAGTGCTCTGCATGCCTAATGCCAGGCAGGGAGCAGTGCTTTTCCAGCCCAGGTGACAGTGGGAAAACTCTTTTCTTTCCATTTGATGGAACCACGTAGGTTCCCAACCTCTCCCATTTTTACATTTCATTTAAACCAACCTTCCAGCAAAAAGTCAAAATATTATTGCAGAGGCAAGGGCAGAGAGAACAGAAGGTGCACCAAAGAGAACAGATGATACACCATGGAGTAAAAATCTATTGCAAACAGAACAACAAATATAGAGGTATTGCAGGACATCTAATGGGACAGGAAATGGAGTTGTTTTGTCTTAAATCCTTTCACATAGTGGCGACTTTTAAAGGGTGAAGTGTGAAATCAGCTAAATCTGTGGAAATATGTCAATGCTGGGAATAGAATGACCTCACCCAATGGCTTCTTGTTTTTTATGAAGGTTTTTTAAAACAGGAACACCTCCCATAAGAGCTGCATTTCTGCAGCTATTTGCACTCAGCCCTGCACTGGCCTTTTCAAATCAGTGCCATCTTTCTTGAGCTGCCCACTCTTTGCTGCAGCAGTGCATCAATCACCTCGCTCTTCTTCCCTGTTGCCTGGGTTTGGGAGAGTGCTCTTAGTAAAAGTTACAGGGCTGTGGAAAGGTCAGATGTGCTCAGCCTCTCTTTACAAGTGCTGCTCTAAGACTACCATTTACTTTAAGCAATAAAACACTGTGGGTTTATGCTTTCCCCCTCCAGCCTAAAGGTCCTGCAGCACTTAGCAGCTATTGAGTTTTGATGTACAGCACCATTAGGACACAGCAGAGCACCATCCCACCTTCAGAGGTAGGAGAAAAAAAAAAAAAACCAACACAGAAGACTTGGCTGACTTTTGAAAATCACAGATCTTATCTCAAAAATGCTTTGGGCCAGTAGAATTTAATTCCAGCATCCTAAGGGCTGATGGAATTTGGCATGGATCCACCTGATTTCATGCTGATAGAAGAATTAGTGGCAGCTGAGACATTTGGGGGCTTAAAAAAACCCCCAAACAACCCAGAGCAGATAAATGCCTTCATGTTGTAGTCGTTGCTGGGTTTTGTCTTTATTTCTGCTTGTTGTGTGCTGTTGGATGGAAGTGGGCTTAAAAGGAGCAGCTGCACATGGTCAGAAGGCCAAAGGTTTGTGGAATAAGGGCAGATATTTCACTTTCAATGCACGTCTGGAGTGCCTGTATATTGAATATGCTGGAGGTTGTGGATTTAATGTGTGTGGCATCTATCAGGCCAACTCAGATAGTGACTGCAAAGGATTTCAGGTAGAATCTCTTCTGTTGCACCCCAGTCTAACTAGACCTGAATGATTTCACCAAATCAGCTGCCTCTGGCTCCTAGAGCTGAGAAGTAAAAGTGAGTTCCATAGGAGAATAACTCAAGAGTTCTTGATTCTGGGCTTATACCTCTACTTCCCCTGGACTTCAGCAAGTTTGAACATTCTGGTTGCTCTGATAATCTAGACCTAACTCTCTCAGAACTGAACACCCACAAATGGACGCAGAGCTCACTGAGAATTCTGCCCTGGATTTTTTCATTCTCCCACTTTCTCCTTAAAGGGCCTTTGCTACAAAACTTTCCAGATTTCTTTGATGTCCTTAATTAATGAACCAGCTGCAGAGCACTTTATGGGCCTGTCCTCTTTCTCTGTTCAGGCATTGTTGCTATAATCAGTGCTTCTTTCTGGGTCCTCCTTATTGCTTTATTGTTTATGAATTAAAAGGCCAAAGAAAAGAGCAATACATATTGACCATGCTCAGATTGCCCTGATGCCCAGGGGGAACTGGAGGCCAAGCTCAGGGCTCTGAGAGGTGGTCATTTGTCTTAGCATGTAATTCTGCTGACTTCTGAAAGAAATTTAACATTTCCAGCCTTTCACCTTCACCGGAGCTCGCAGAGCTGACCTGAGGGGCTGGCCCAGAGGGAGCTAATAAGATAACTTGCACTGGGAAGCTGGAGGAGTCCATAACAATGAATATTTAAGTGGTAAAATTTTCCACTGCCACCACTGATTATTTTTTTTTTTTTCCTACTAATTACTGCCATTAATAAAGTCCTGCCAACACCTGGCTAATGAGGACTCAGCACCAACTTTACTTAAACTATGGCCTTTTGTTTTCTTGGTTGTGCAACGTGTGCGACAGTAGCCAGGTTGCTGAGCATGAAGGTTTTAGAGAGGTTAATAGAATATGGAAACAGCCTTACAAGAAGTCCATGATGATGAAAATAGAAATTATTACTGAAAACAAGCTGAAAAATTCAGGTAAATGCTAGTTCTGCTTGTTTCCTATCAGCTGTTCAGAGAGTGGCTGGTGGTGTCTTCTGCTTTCTGGGATGGGACACTGAAAAACCAAATGTGGTTGAAGATGTTGCAGTTCATTACAATTAGGAGCACTGGATTAGAAAGGCTTTAAAGATCATTTGACCCTCCAACTATTCTAGGTTTTGTTTTCTGCTGCTGGAAGCCAGCATAGAGTCTGAGCTCTCGAATTTCAGTTTGACTTACATCTACCAGTTTCTGAAAAGAAATGCTCACAGGGAGGAAAATAAAAATCCCCATTTTCTTCATTCAGAGCTCTTTGTTGAGGCTGTGAACTCTCCTTCATCTGGATGCTCCTTTCATGGTGTTCAGTTAGAGGTGAAATTCCCAGTGTGTGCAAGAGGTTAACCAGCCCCTCAAGATACCTTGCCACAAAGGGTGCCTTACAGCTTAAAATTAACTTATTTGAAGCTTATCCATAAATCTTATCGAAGAGGATGCTTTACCTATATTTAAGTGTTTTTGAGTCGAGTGCCTCAGCAGTTGACCCTGATGGGCACAATGTTGTTTTGAGTTCTGGAGTGGGGGGTGGTGGGAGTGCCTCCCATGTGAGCTTTGAGGGCTTTAGGGGAGTCTGTGCAGAACAAGCTGTGGCATGGAAGTCAAACCCTTCCCTCAGGAGCAGATCTGAGCCCTCTGAGAGTGTGGAATTGCTGCTGAGAAAGGTGGGGGGTGTAACTGCAGAACCAAAAAGTCATCCTGAGTCCTGTGGATGAGATTTGGGGCTGTGAATTTCAGTTGACACCAAGCTCTGGCTTCTATCATTCCTGAGTTGTTTCATGTTTATACAGTGTAATTGTGGCTAAATGCAAGCTCTCTGAGCTTTATTAAAAATAGCACCACATTAACCTAACGAGTTTTTACAGACAGGAGTGATAACATTTATTAAAGGGTGTATATAATGTGTTTGTCTGCAATTAGAGATTGACCTGAGAGGTCTTTCTGATCCCAGTTGCTCCTTTTACAGGCAAATCATCCACGAGAGGACAACAGAGGATCGTGTGCCACTGGTGGGGCTGTGAAAGGGGTGTAATTAAAAAATATTTTAATGCATAATGAATCTGCCAGCTCTGGGAAAAATATTTGCTCCTGTTCCCTGGAAGCTGTTGTGACAGCCTCCTTTGGCAGTGCCACCTCGTGGAGCTGGTGCTTGTGGAGGATGCCATGGGACATCAGGAATTACAGAGGGATCTTTGGAGGGTTGTGCTCCCCCCTGCCCTGCCTGTTCCTTCTTTGGGGGTGATCCAAGAGGTGGCAAATCCAAGCAGCAGCAGATTGCTCAGTGGGCTCTGTGGGAAGGGCTGACTCTGCTCTGACTCCTCTGTTGAGTCCCACGACTCAACCCCTGGGAGAGGTAATGGTGCCTGCAGTGCTTCATGGACCTTCCTGCCATTCCTCACTGTGCTCAGGACAGCCCAGCTCCTGAGTCAGGGCCATAAGAGCAAGACAGTAATGGGGCTATGGCCATAAAGCCTTTGTGATAGAAAAAAGCACGGCTGGAATCTTAAAAAGAAAAGGTTGATAAGGAATTGTAGTTGAAATGAACCTGGTGAGGGTGGGGAATTTCCCTGGACAAGGTGGAGCAGGAGTATGCAGTGTGGTTGTGGCCAGATCCTAGTGCTGCCTGCCCACAACTCTGTGGAAGTCAAGCCAGGCTCTTCTAAGCATCTATATTCCTATTTTTTCATCTCTGTTTGGAGTCCTTAGGGCTTTTAGTTAAAACTGCCCTCAGCAAACTCTGATGCTAGAAACTGAAATTTCTTTAACTTCTGGATTCAGCTCATCAGATTGGCTCCCATGTAACTTCTGGGCTTTCCTGGACATGGGGATCCTGAAAAGAAGCACCAGAGACCTACCTTGGGATGACTTCAGCTGTGGGGTGAATGAATGCAGCTCCCCATCAACAAGCAATGCCCAGGAAAGTGCTGGTGCAGATTTGGTAGTGGCAGCAACTCCCTTACCATTGCTTCTTCCAAGGAGTGTGCTTAACTGTTGGCATTTATTCTGTTGTTGTGGTGTTTTTTTAACTTAAACCCAAAGTTTCCCTTAAAATAAATGGACAAAAGGTGGTAGAGTGAGAAGGGGAAAGGCTGGTGCTGAACGGCCGAATTGATGCAGGAGATTTTGGGGAGAAAATTTCAGGAAGCCCAGGGAAATAGAGGACCAAGAAAAGGGGTAGAAAGGGAGAAGTAGTGACTGCTGCACAGAAGAGAGAGAAAAAGTAGCTGGAAAAGAGCTGGTGGAAAGTTGGAAAAAAGAGCTGGTGGAAAGTTGGAATCACCTGCTGGAGAGTTTTCCACCCTTGGTGGCCCAGTCGTGAGGGGGGGGGTATCTGTAAATATTTAACAGGGAGGGGGTTGAGGGGAAATTGCCTGCAGCCTGTTTGTCTGGGGCAAGGTTTCACTGCTCTCCAACGTGGAGGGAATGCACAGAGCCCTGTCAGTCAGCACCCCGCAGCCAGCAGGGACAGGACGTGACAGGGATTAGAACAGAGAGAGCCAGGGATGAAAAACTACTGCTCCCACAGACTTGGAAATAAAAGCTTCAGATGGCATTTTTTATTTCCCTGTGTCGCACCTCTGTTTTTAAAAGGAGGGGAAAGAACAAGGTTATTTGTGGAGGCATTAAGCAGCAGAAAAATCCCTGGCTTCAAGTTGCTGCTGGTTTCTCATTTTTTATATTTTTTTCTTTTATCCTGCATGCATCACTCTGCAGCATCTTCATAGGCTGAGGAATAAAACATGACATAACTAAGATGTACAGTGTGCTTTTTGGCTAAATGGTGGGACTGGTGAAACATTACAATCATTTTTCTGCCTTTTATTTGAAATCATAAAGAGTTAAGTGCATCAGATTGCTGGGCTTATTTTTTCTTCCCTTCTGTGAATGAAAAATTGAAGGAAGAGTGTGGTCGTTAATTTAGGAGTTTGTTGGGAGAATATACTGACTATGACACCATTAATTGAAATAAAGAGCAGGAAACATCCTGAGCTGCAGAAAAAAAAAAAAAAGGGAATGTTTGGCAAATGCCATAAAATATGAGATCTCGGGGTTCAGATTTACTGTTAATGCAGTTTCTAGTTAGCACTCAGTGGTGAATGTTGAGGAGCAGGGAATAGAGCAACAGGGTGGGCTTTGGGAGAGGCTCTGGTGTAGAGGTTTTATCCCCGGTGTCTTGCAAATTAATAGATATTTTTTGGAGTATATTCACTGAATCCCTACATATGAGGTACCTTTCAATCTCTCTGCTTAAGAACTACACAGAAATCACGAAACGAGTTTCCAAATGTAAGGATTTATTAGGGTAGACACTAAATCCATATGTAGATACCCAGTATTTGTTTTTGGCATTTTGCTGTCAGAAAATGTCAGCAAATAAATGATAAAAGGTGTCTCTGGGTGCCTGGGATGATTATTTAGGTATATTTGTAGATGTCTCAGAGTACCCTAGATGTAAGAAAGACTGACCAGGATAAGATCATTTATTATAAATAAAACTGAACTAATAGTCCTGTAAACCCAATGTGCTGCTGTTAAAATGGTTTCTTTGTCTCAATTCTTTTGATTATCCTTCATGGTTAAATAGGATGAAATAAAAAGAGGACATGAAACCCTAGAACTGCTCTTCTTTTCCTGAGGAGCGTTAGTGGAGGGAGGTTGCCCAGAGCAGCTGTGGCTTCCCCTGGATCCCTGGCAGTGTCCCAGGCCAGGTTGGACATTGGGGCTTGGCGCACCCTGGGAGAGTGGGAGGTGTCCCTGCCCATGGCAGGGGTGGCACTGGATGAGCCTTAAGGTCCTTTCCAACCCAAACCCTTCTGTGTAACATTTACCATTAAGACTTGATTCCACTCTTATGGAAGACATGTCTGAATTCAGAGGAAGGGGAGGAATATCCTTTGTGGTGTGAAGCCATGGAGGTGAAGGCTCTCCTTGTGGGCCTGCAGCATCAGTGTCAGCTTTGGCACTTCTGCCCGTGGCCTCAGTGTTGGGAACAGAGGAGCTGCTTGGAGGAACCAGGCTCCTGTGGGTGTGTTCCTGACTCTTCCCACTTTCATAGCTCTGTTGTCCTATTTCAGTGGTTTTTGAGGATGCTACACAGCTCAGTGCCCAAGCAGATTTTGAGCAGAACAGTCCTCTGAATAAAAATATTGATTTGTAAACACTGGCAGAGACAAGGAAGGCAATCTGTGGTGGGAATGAGCACGTCAGGAATGCTGCAGTGACAAGATCAATTTACTTTGATCAGTGTAGTGCCTTAGACTGCAGCAGCAGCTCTTGTCTGAAGGTACATGTGCCCAGGGAATGTGTAGGATGGGCTCTCGTGGGCTGCCTCTGCTCCCAGTGGGCAGATTAAGTGTCCCAGTAGAGCAGACAGAGACAGAAGTCTAGGAAACATAATTGTACACCTGTGTGTCTTCTCTGAGAAGATGCTCTGCTTTGAAGTTTAAAACTTTAGGGGTGGGATATTAGCACAGAAATTAATTTTTAGACAGCAGTGCTATCTGGTTAGAGTAATTGCTTATTATCTCTTTCCCTGGGGTTTTAAGCTCTTGGGGAAAAAAAACTATTTACATCTCTGTGTGTGCTTAAAGGCAGGAGAAAATTGCACTCCATCGTTTTAAGGCTCTGTTCTGGCTTTTGGAAGTGCCAGGAGGAAAAGAAAGTTTAGAGAAAACTTCCTCCTGACCTGTCAATTACAGGCAGTTCCTGGGTTGGACGAGACATTAAAGCCCGTCTCATTCCACCCCCCTACCATGGCAGGGACAGCTTCCACTGTCCCAGGTTGCTCCAAGCCCCATCCCAGCTGGCCTTGGACACTGCCAGGGATCCAGGGGCAGCCCCAGCTGCTCTGGGCGCCCTGTGCCAGGGCCTGCCCACCCTCCCAGGGAAGAATTTCTTCCTAATATCCTATCTAAACCTGCTCTCTGTCAGTTTGAATCCATTTCCTCTTGTTCTGTCACTCCAGGCCCTTGTAAATTGTCTTTCTCCATCTTTCTTGTAGGCTTCCTACAGGTGCTGGAAGGGATCATATGATATCTTTGATTTTTATTATTATTTAAGCCATGAGTGACCTCAGTGCTGATGAGTGGCCACGCTGGGGTGTGGGGGATAGAGAAGTTTTATTCTTTCTCTTTGTCTTCTTTATTTATTTATTTGTTTGTTCCAAAGTCTACAGTAAACACTGCCATAAACTATGCTGATGTAAAACAACTGCAAATTGAGGCATTATTTCATGTTATTTGTACCACAATTTTATTGCATTCACAGTTATTTACAGTATGTAAATAAGCTTCATAGTGTAGAAAAATGTTCTGCTATAACTCAGTTGTTTGAGCATTAAAAAGAAGGGGAGGGAGTCAACCAAACCCCATAGATGCAGGCAGAAATAAGAGATTATGGAAAATAATATAGATTTTTTTTTTTTGTTATAGGATTAGATCTGTTTGAAAATAGCACCCATTTCCTGAAACACTGAAATCTGTGTACTTCAGCTACCTACATTGTGTTATAAATCCATAATGACTATTTTCCATCAAATATCGTGTCACAATTTGAATTATTAAATGCTAAATTGCTGTGTATGGATTGTAAAGCAATGAGGATTTCCTGCTAGTTGAAAGGGAGAGCTGCTGTGGGTAAGAATTCAGCCTTTGATGAGCATTGCAGCATCTGTAGACATAAGCAATTATATGCAGATGGAGCCCAGGCAGCACAAAGATAAATGGAAGGTCCTTTTAAATCCTGCTTGCAGCATTCCCTACATGAACATGGACTGCAGTGTGATTGTCTGGCTTTTTCAGGGCTTAATTTTCATCCCACTGAATGTAGAGGTAGAAACATCTATTAATTTCAGCAGCAGCAGGGTGGGGTGCTTTGGGAGTAGATAAAGGCAGGATAAAAATTTTTGGAGAGAGAGAGAGAGAGGTAGCAAACTTTGTCAGAAAAATATTACTTGGGTGCATGTAGCTTGAAAAGCCTGTTCAGATGGGGAAGAGGCTTCTGTGTTTACCTTTATGCTTTGTGTTGGTGTGCTGGGTGCATTTCCAGGACCCTGATTGAGGATAGTGTCACATTTTTCCCTGGAGAAACCACAGTGTTTGGCAAATATAGCATGAAAATAAGCCATTGTAATAAAAGGCAGCAGAAAGGAAAGATCTATTCTGGCAGTGCTGGCCAAAGAAAGGGATTTTTGAATGCCAGGTGAAGTGTGTGTTTGGTGGACCCAATGTGTGTGTCGCCAATAAGGAGTCAGGGTACCTGCAGGTGGTCTGTTCTGTGTGGTTAGAGGAGCCAGTGGCCTCCTTGGGCAGGGATGAATGGACCCTGTCAGCTCCACACATGTTTGGAGACCGTGGGAGGGTGAGGGTGGTGCTGTCCAGGATTCATAGGTAGCCATGAGAATGTGTTTGTAGAAAATAAAGTCCCGTGTCAAGCTGTCACAGGCGATGCTGGCGTGGCTGTGTCTCACCCAGCCACTGCTTGTCTCCTGCTCCCTGTAGTTACTGACAGGACAGGATAGCTGCTGCATGTGAGCACAAAGCTCTTCATCTGCTTGGAATTCGTACCCTGGTTCACACAGAGATGAACTCAGCTTCCCTGCAAAACGTTTAGAAAACTAGACAAATCCCTTCTGTCAACTTTCATCACGAACCGCGGTGTGGAGATGGTTCTTTCCACCACTGCTGCCTCTCAGGACAGGCAGTGCCTTCCTGGCAGCCTGCAGGGCTGCCCCTGCCTGCTGAGAGTGTGCTGGAAGCTGGGCTGGCTTGGAGGGGCTTTGTTTCAGGGGCAATAAATCTCCTTTTTGGGCAGCAGGATTTCCCACTGCTTTTCCCACCAGCCGGATGAATGCACCTGCGTGCGGGGTGCTGTCACACTGTTGGGTCTAGCTGGGAGCTTGGCACATGCAGGAAAACAGAAAACCTTGAAGGCCTAACAGGTAACAAACCCAAATGTGGTTAAAATCCAACTGTTGTGTCACATCGGGCTGGGGAGAGTCTGCCCTGCCACGTGTGGTTTAGTCCTTACTCTGTCCTTCTGCATTAGCTTCTGCTTTAAAGCCCTTCCAAAGGGCAGGGGAGGTGTCCATGGCTGTACCATGCCCTAGGACAGAGCAATATGTGCTGCACCTTGTCCAGTGCTGAGCAGCTCTTCCAGCGTGTGGAGATGTGTGATTGTGATGTATCCGCCTGGAAGTTTTGAAAGCACATCAACATCAGCTCTTCACAAGGCTCCTTTGGATAAAAGCTATGGAAAACAGATTCCTAGCCCCTCTTTAAGCCTGATGGCACTGCAGTGGTGCAGAGAGAATTTGGGGTGGTTTGGAGGGAGACTTTGAAGAGCAGACAGAAGCATGGCTATTCCTTCATTGTTATTTTTTCCAAGCAGCACACGCCTGGTTTCTCAACCTTTATTGAGACAGATGTCAGGTGGGAACCTACATTTCCTTTCACCCCCAAGTGCATCCCCCAGACTCTTGTATCTTTGCTTCCCTTCCTGTTTCTAGGAGCCAAGGATGACATCACTCTCCCAAGCTCAGTGTGCTGGGATTTAATTGGTATCAGAAAAAACCCCAACCAACAGAGCAGGACAAGCTGTGTTCAGGGCTGTTCTCTGTGTGTTTTCAACGTCTGTCATGGTCAGACCCCCAGTAATGTGCTGCAATGAATCAGCACCTTGCAGACATGGAATAAATTAGTCTTGGGGAAAGAACTTTACCAGAGAAGCAACATAAACTTTGTTGTATTACCCTAAGGTGCCCAGTAATTGCTGTTGATTGGAAGGGAAGAGCCATCCAGAGGAGAAATGCAATTTGTTGCTGTGGCTACTAGCTCACAGATTTATTATCTCTCCTCATTCTCCCTGAGTGCTGTAAAATACACCACACATTCAGCTTACTTTCTTTTTTTGCTGTTGTTGTTTGTGCTTTGTGGTTGTTTTTTTTATTTATTTCAGAGTAAACCCTGTCTGCAGGTTTATAGCACCGGCAGGTGCAGCATCACTGTGGACTTGCACTGTAACTGCTCAGGGCTGGCATTTTTTCAGAGGCTGCCACTGAAACATAAAAAACCTTTCCCTGAAGTGCCCTTGGTGTCTCACCCCGAGGTGGAGTCCAGCCTTGGCTCTGTGTTAAAGGAAAAGTGGAGAAAACATCTGGGATCTTGGGTGGACGTGGCAAGAGTTTTCACAGTTTCTGGGAAACATGGTTCTAACATGTATACACATATTGTGGATGAAAAATAAATACATTAACTTCAAAGATGAATTGTATGTACAATGTTTTATACAATTGGGAAGGCAGCGTGAGGCACAGAGAATAATTTCAGAGTGTGAGAGAGCAGTGTGCAGTACCAAGGAGGAAGGGAGGGCCTTTCCCTAAAGGAAGAGGCAGAGCTGATTCTCCTGTTCCTCTCCAGGATTTTTGGGTGAGCTTGGCAAAGTCCCTCCAGCCCCTGAGTGCAGTAACAGCACTGCTCACCTTGGTGCTGAGAAGTGGGCAGGTATTGCTGTGAGGTGCTGTCAACTCTTAGGGATGCTATTTTTCTCTCCATACTGATAAAACTCATTGCAGTGTGAGCATTTCTCCTCTGCTTTCATTTGCATCTGCCTTCCACTGATAGGGTTTTGCTTTTCATGGGGTGAGTCCCAAATTCCACTAACATAGCTTAAAGACATGTCCTGCAGAACAAAGCCGTGTGTTAAACATGGCACAGGAAATTGTTATACCAGAAATGAAAGCTAATGCATCAAGAGTGTCTTCTTCAGAGGCTGTTTTTTAGCACAGTAAATGAGGAAAAGATGTTGTCGGCTGTTACACGGTCTGGGAGTTAAAAAGTCTTAGTGGTATCTCCCTGACAGGAGCCTGGGAAACTGGCTTTTGATAGAGGAGTCTCTTGGGCAAGCTGCAGCTTTCTGAGATCTTCTAATTTCCTCTGAAAAGATGCTCAGAGCTTTATTTGGACTGCCAAATGAATATTTTGATTAAACATCCTGATTTACCATTTGGAAAAGAAAAAAAAATAGACTTTTTTCGCCTCACTCTGGAAGAGGGTTGTTTAGTTAGGTTGGCAGTAGAAGTGAATTTCAGTAGGGTACAGGAGACTTGTGACACAACCACTGTGCTCTCCTGAGTAATATTCCTCACTTTTCCCTTCCTCGTGTGATCTGACTACAGGGATCTCATCTAAAGGTCCTTCATCTATCCAAACAGAGGTTAAAATCCACCTCCTTACCCCCACCTCATACTCTTTGCCTGTGGTTGCCTCGTGTTTTCCTACTGTTTGCTGCCCTGTGGTTTCCCAGCCTGGGCATGCCTCTGTTTTCAAACAGGTTGTGGGATTTTGTATCCTGTCAGCCACTTTGGGACTTCGTCTCCCAGTCTGAGGTCCTTGCTCTCTGTCCTTTCACTATGCACAGCTCCTTGCTGGGTCAGGCTGTGCCATTTCAAGTGCCACAGGTGATGGAGCTTTTGTTTTGCAGCTTTTCAGTGCTGTGGGGAGAGGGCTCATTCTGGGGAGCTGAGACTTTCTCTCACTAAACACGGGGCTGCGTTTTCCAAATGACTCAGATTTTGAACTGGTCAGGCAGCAAAAGAACTCTAGATTTTTGAACATGCCTCACCTGTTAACTCTCTAATGACAGACTTGCCAGCCACACCTGGGGGGCACGGGGCAAGCTGAGGTGGGTATGCGTTTGTTAATAAAATGGGATTTGCTCTGGGATCTTGGTGGCAGCCTGAGCTGTTCTGCAGACATAAACTGCAGCTCCTGGGTGCTGTGCACTTGCAGAAATACAAGTGTTGACACGAGGCAGAGAAGGACTGTGCAGCCCCAAGGCAACGTGGCCCACGAGCTCAGGCAGAGGGTGCCCACGGGAGCCAGCACATTCGTCACCACAGTTCACTTATTACCTCAATTTCTCTGGCAGCTTCCTGATCCCACGCCAGCTTTTGAGCTTGTTCCTTGATCCCTGTTTAATGACAGAGTGCTCTCCCTGTTAATTTTTATATTTATGGCCCCTGCCCTCGTATTCTTTGGGTCTGTTAAATTTTGTGCTCTGTGAAGCTGTTCAGGATTCATGGTGACCCCTTGTGCTACTCCAGCTGATGTGCACCAGAGCCAGCCAAAGTTCCCAAAGGCTGACAGCAAAAGAACAGGAAACTTGAAAATTCTGGTGTAACAGGTTCAAAGTAGGCAAATATGAAAAGTGTTCTTGGAATTCTTCATCCACTAGAACTGCTTTTGTGTCAGGAATCTTTTTATTTTTTGAATTAAAATAGGCACTATTTTTTCACTAGAATTTATTGTAAAAAATCTGTGTGTTGTCTTTGGAATTGAGGGGATTTCAGATTCTTGTTTGGCTCATATTTTCTATCAGATAAAAATAGTGGATTTTTTAAATGGTGATATAGCATCCCACAATTTATTTATAGTTGCAATCAAATACTATTTTAACTTCAGTGGTTGTATATTCTTATTTAATGTATAATAGTTTTGTCATGGATTTCAGTACATTCATAGGCTGAATTGCTGTTATAATTTAAATGGAAGCTTTTTTTCCTATTCCCAATGAAGTTATCAGTTCGGCCACAGGTTTTTAAGAGAAGCAGGGAGATTAATGTAATAACCCAGGCTAACTTCTTGTCTAACACAAGCCATAGGACTTCAGTCACTGACGTATCCACCCCAAAAACTTCTGGTTGACCTGGAATGAAAATGTGTGTATGTGTGTATAAAATTCAATCTTCTTTGAAAGATAGGAAATGATGGAAAAGCTACTGCGTCCCTTGGCAATCTGTTCCAACTTGTTAGAATAAGTTCTCCTAACTCTTCCTCAGACCTTCATTCAGATAAGGTTGGGATCATTTAAACTGCCTGTCTCATCACTCCTTTGCCTGCAAAAGTTTTCTGCTGCCAGTGCTTCCAGCTGCTGTTCAGGTCATTCCCACACTTAATTTCAAGAGTTCATTGGAATCTCTCATCCTCTGTATAGCCCCTGGGTTTTTTTTTTGTATTTGAAAAATTAAAAGAGTTTGTTTGATTTCCATAACAAAACGGTACAGGAAAACCTCTCACAGGGAAACAGAGGACAAGTCAGCAAATGCCTGATGGTGGGACGGTGTCAGCGAACCCCAAAGGCTGCTGTGTGGGTAAATAAAGAAAATGGTGCTTGAGGTTTTGCTTTTCCATCTGTGTGTAACCCAGAGGAGGCTCTTGTTGTATACAAGAAAGCTCACAGAAGGAATCTTGGAGGCCAGGCCTGGTTCAATCCCAGAACCTCAAACTCCCATCTCGAGCAGACTCTCGAGTCTCCATCCCCATCAGGGACCACAGCCTGGGTGCTGAGTGTGCTCTGACTGCTCTTTGCACTGAGGGCTGCCCTGGAGGCAGCAAGTGAACCTGCTGGGGTTTGGTTGGGGGTGTCACTTGAGGAGCATTGCACTGCAGTTACAGAATCACAGAGCTGCTTAGGCTGGGGAAGACCTCCAGGGTCACCAGGTCCAACCTGTGACAGATCCCCACCTTGTCAGCTCAAACCAGAGCACAGAGTGCCACGTCCAGCTTTTCCTTGGACACTTCCAGGGATGGTGACTCCCCACCTCCCTGGCAGCCTGTTCCCGTGCCTGACCACCCTCTCAGTGAGGAATGTTGAAATCCAAGGGGGCTGGTGCCCCGTTAAATCCTGGGTTTGCCCCCCACCATCAGGTCCGTGCTGTCAGTCTGGTCTCACCCTGGCTGTTGCAGCTCATCTGGTGCCTGTGGAGAGCGCAGCTGCCTCATTTCATCTCCTTGCTCTGGACATTCTGCTTTGTTTCATTCCCTTCTGATTCTCTGCACTTTTCTACCTCTCTTTGCTCCCAGGCCATTTTCCCTTCTTTCCCGAAGACCTGGGAATGGTCCTCCCAGGCCATTTTCCTGCGTTGCCCTTCCACATGGCTTCGTGATCATGTTCACTGTCCTCTGCCTTATTCCCCTCACAATTCAGTGTTTCCTTGTAAATCCACCTCAGCTGCTCCATACCTGCCCTGTGCCTCCAGGCACTTCTGCCAGCACAATTGCTGAACATTTTGTCAATGTTTCCATCCTAGTTACCCATCGGATCTGCTCGCTACGTGAATTCCCTGGCGTTTTAGCTGCTCACATCTCTGGGTATGAAGGGGAAAGAAATAATTGCTGCAGGGGTCAGGGTGTTTGGCTGCTCCTCTTCTACCCGTTAAAAACCGGAGTATTTGCCATTAACCATGGTAAAAACAACTGCCTATTTCCAAGTATATTGGAGTATATTTATGAGTATATTGTGAGAAGACATGAAAATCTGGGTTTAATAGCTAGAATTTAAAATGCTAGGGTTCTTTTTATTCTGATCAATCAACATTTTTTTTTTTCCCTGAGCACTGCCGTTCTAGAACCACAGAAACCCCGCAATTAAATAAATATTTAATTTATTAGTAAATTGCAGTGAACAGAAGTGATCAGAATTGGTACCCACTGCTGTCTGTTCCATGTGAATTCAGAGCAGGGATGCTTGTGGAGCAGCAGGTGAAGAACCTGCCCAGCACCACATCTGCCAAATCACTGGCTGAGCAATGTTTAATTAGCAAACTGGAGCTGCCAAGGGATGCTCTGATGGTGTGTGCAGGCATTGTGTGGGGTTTGCATCCCCAGAGCAGCCGGGGAGGGTCTGCAGCCCTCAGCTGGTGGTTCCTGAGGGCAAGGCTGCCTGCACCTGCAGAGTGGGGCTGCTGGAATCATCCAGGGGGTTGCAAGCCTAAAGGCAGTTCTGGAGAGGAGCCTGGTGTTGGTTTCCAGGCTCCACCAACGAAGCTGATGGCATCCCCTGAGCTTCAGTGGTTAAATGGCTGCTTAAATATTTTATAATACTTTACATCTTTCAGAAAAATAGACCTGAGACTGCCAGAGTCCCCTGAAGAGCCCAGCCTTTGGCTATGTGGTCCTGAAGCTCTCTTCTGGTTGTGGAAGTCAACAGCAGTAATGTTAGGGAATTCAGTGGAGATGCATCTGCTGTGGAAGAGCAGGGGAAGCCAGTGTGGGATAAAGATTTCAGGATAATTTTCTCATTTCAAAAGAAGTGATAGACTGCTGCATCTCCTGGACCCTGCAGTCCCAGGGTACAATAAGGAGAGATGCTGCAGGAGTGCCATGATGGATGATAAGGAATGCTTCTTTGCATTAGATTTACATTTTCTAGAGAGAAACATTTATTAGTGGCAAGTGATGGTGTGGTCTTTGGGTTTTTTTCAGCTGCTATTTCCCGATCCGCTGATAAATCTTAACTATTCACATTCCAGCTGTTAATTATCTGAATGACCCTTTGCAGAGCTGACTGGCACTTGGACAGACTGGGCAGTCTGGCCCACCACATCAGCTGGAAGTCCTGTCCGAGTGGAAAAACAAAAGCAAAAAGAGTAAGAGGCAGAGCTGGCACAGCCTGTCAGCTCTTGGAAAGAATATTCCAGCTTCAGGGGGACTTGTAGAGTTGATTCCTTTGGATCTACCTCAAGTGCCACCTCTGCCTTTCTTGTCCC
The DNA here is from genome assembly GCA_013390105.1 of Tichodroma muraria. Classification (NCBI taxonomy): domain Eukaryota; kingdom Metazoa; phylum Chordata; class Aves; order Passeriformes; family Sittidae; genus Tichodroma; species Tichodroma muraria. The sequence goes on along the minus strand of WAAG01008053.1, from coordinate 5,292 downwards.
AGGCCCCAGTCTGGCTTGGTTGCATCAGTTTGATTCCCTCGGGATGCACAGTGGAGCCAGGGCAGAATCTTGGATGTTTGAGGGAGGAAACCTGGCCCTGGCCAAGTCCAAAGACAATCTCCAAAGGGGTTTTGGTTGCCGCGCCAAAGTTGCGTTGCTGCCAGCTCAGGAAACAAAATAAGAGACAAAAGAAAGAAACCAACCTTCCCCACAAGCTGCTGAATCCTAATCTTTAAATCATGAGATTTGGAAAACAAACAAAATGTCATTACAATTTTTTATTGTGGTTTCTTTGACTTTTAATCTTCTTACTCTCATGGGTGATATTGTTCTTCATTTAAAATTCCCCGTAACCACAGACTCCTCTGATGGAGGCTGGGATCCTTTCTGAGGAGAGTTACCATGCATTAATTGCTTGTCTTGACTCTCTTCCTTCCCTTTTTACCTACTTCACCCTACCTTTTTTGTTATGCAGAGACCTGCACTGGAGCTACAAAATGAGTCTGGGGAAAATGATCGAAAAAATTAATATAACTGCTTCACACATATTATGTCTTCTGATTATTTTTAATAAAAAATTACATTGCTTGTACAAAAGTTATACATGAAAGTGTAATTGCATCATCAACTGCTGTCTAATTGCTAGGAAAAATATTAGCCCAGACAGAGCTTAAGGTAACTTAGTGTTGTAATTAAATTTAGAATCTTTCAACGTATCTTACAAAATGCTTCTCAGACATTCCAAGCACTTAAAATAATTTTAAATCATTCTCATTTCCTTATACAGTTTCTGTCACCTCCATGGTGATATAAATTATTTAGTAATTACAATAAATATAAGCTTAATTAACTGTAATTAACTGTCCAAATCACTAGTAGTACTAGATATTTTATTTTAATTCTCTTTTGATTTCATGGCTTCAAGAGTAATTGTTTGCTTGGTGGTGGAGAAGAAAGTGAAGCATTGGCCCTGCAGAGCGATCTGAACAAGAGGTGTGAGATAAAAACCCACCAGGAAATGGGCATCTCCTGTCTGGGCTGCATTCTCACCAGTCTGAGGCAATTCTCAGCCTGTATCAGTACCAACCTGTGCTTAATAGAAAAAGTTGAGGCCATCAAATATCCCTTGGGAATGTTGGTTATTAATCCTTATTCCTTGGTCTGTGACAGTTGGTCTCATTTTATATTTTGCAGTGGAAAAAATAATCGCATGCACAGAGTTTGGGATTTATATCCACCCTACAAAGGGTGTGTTCCTGTCAAATCCATCAGAGGCTGCCAAGAGATTGTTGGTTTATTTTTTTAATTTGATGGGAGAGGGAAGGAGAGGGGAGTTCCTGATACTTTTATTCAACTGACTAAAGAGCTCATGTTAACATTCACTTCTTAAAATACAGCGTTGGCCTGTGTGTAAAATGAGCTTTGAAGTGCAGAGCTGACAAAGCTCAGGGGAAAGCGTGCCTTTTATTAACAACTGCTGATGCACTGCAGCAACCCCTCTGGAATGTTTAGAGGAAACCTTTTCTGTGTGAGCAAGAAGGGTTGCTGGGCTGAGACAGGCCTGCCTGTGGCAGGAGGCTTTGGTGGCCCTTTGTCCTCCTCCTGCACCCCTGGGAGTGCCTTGAACCCACAGGTGGGGTGGGAGGACCATCACGTGACAATAATCAGCACTGGGGTGATCAAGTCACTGTGCATTAGAGATCTTTGAATTTTAGATTAGTGACATGGACACTAGTTTGAGGTTGGGGTGTTGGGGTGGTTTTGTCTTTTTTTTTTTTAGTTTTTTGTCTGTTTGTTTGTTTGTTTGGGGTTTTTTTGTTGTTGTTTTGGGGGTTGATTTTCTTTTCGGTGTTGAGGTGTCTTAGGGCCCCCAGATGGCATTTCAGTACTTCAGTGGCATGCTGGGTTCTGGTTCTTCAGGATGGGCTTAGGTGCTTTCAGAAAACATTTTAACAAAAACTCCACAGTAGTGTGTTATACATCTATACCTCTGCAGATGTATTTTAAATTTACTTGTATAATACACCATGTGGACCCATTCTTCCCTTTCTTTCATCTACCTTGCACAAATAGAGATTTACCTGGGAGACATGAGCCTGCAGCTCTCCTCTCACTCTCCTTCCCACAGTGATTCCCATCCTTGCTTCTACATCCTCCCTTTGCTTCACAGAGTCCCAAAATACATCCTGTCCACTGATGGGACTGTGCTGAGCACAGATTGGTGAATTCNTTTGAGATTTGGGGATCTGAGGCTGGCTGATACAGAATGAAATACGAGCATCCTGAATTTTTCATGTTGCAGTTCAAGTATATTTGGGCTAGATTCATCAAAGGAATAACCGGGAGAGATATTTTTCATTTGTAGAATCCTAATGAATACATGACACCGCTATTCATTATTTATCTGCTCTCGTATTTTAATTAATAGTTCTACTGGCCATTTCTGAATATTTTTCCCTTATTTATAGAAAGCCATCATTTCAAAAATATTGAGTCATGCTGCTGTTTGTTACCTTTCCTAACTTTTCCGTAATATTAGGACAGAGTGAACTTTGCTGTAACTTTTAAACACATAAATGAAGGAGAAGAATGCCATCTATTTTGCTGTTCCTTTGAGTCCTGTCAAAATTTGTGGTTTTCCTCCCCTGAAGTGCTTTTACAATGCAGCTGACACAATTTTAGCCAAGGAAGGTGGTGTTTCTTGTGTGGGAAGGAACCACTAGAGGACACCACCAGATGACACATAAAACTAACAAACGCTGTTGTAAACAGGAAAGGTGGGGGGAAAATTACTGGGGATGGGAAAATGCTGATTCCCAAGGTTTTGTGTGGATGAATGAGGCTAACCTAGCACCTCTTTATTGCCAGCCAGAACCCTTGGGCTGGGAATGACCAAATCCTTGCAACACCATGCTTGAGATTGTCTTGTGCAGGGCCAGGAGTTGGACCTGATGGTCCTTGTGGGTCCCTTCCAGCTCAGGAGATTTTAGGATTCTGGGACTGGATTCTCTGAGCTTTATTTCTCATGGTTCTAGACCAGATCTGTTGGAAGGGGCTCTCCCAGGAGCTCTGCAGAGCTGCTGTCACTGACCTGGAGGAGCCCTGGGACCCTGCAGCAGGGTAGGGATGAGGGTGAGGTGACATTTCTCACCATGGGAGCCCTTGCCACCCCTGCAGTGCTGGCCCTCAGTGGTTTCTGCAGGACAGTCTTTCCAGGGACTGATCTGCTTGATCTGCTGAAGCAGATGGTGGAAATATAAAGCAGATCTCTCCCTTGCAGGTTGCTCTTAATAAAAAGTGGATTCAAGCACAAGGGAAGTTTAAAACTTTCAAATCACAGATTTAATGACAGGATAATGATGTCAACAAAGCAATTAGGGCTGGGAGATGGCACAAATGTCAACATCTTCCCTGTACAAAAGCTCTACCCAAGCCTGGTACAATGGTTTTTGCCATTTGTGAAAAAACAATGCCAAAACCTACCCATTTTAAGCATCTCTAAAATACTCAAGGCAAATGAAATGTGAAGTGTTTGCAGAAGAATCAGATTACAAAATCTGGTTCTTAGGCTCTTGCCTCTAAACCAAAAGTCAGAGGCAAAAGGGGACAGGGAGTTAAATGTCATTTCACAAGACTCTGCAACCCTAAATGCAAAACCCCCATGAAACCCAGCTGAAAAATTGCCTATTTTCCATGAATCTCTCACATCTCTGTGGTGCAGTGGACATCAGAGGAGCTGTGAGTCCTGAGGATTTCTTTGAGATCTTTTAATCCCACAAAAATTATGTAAGTCATGTGAATCTCGGCTCTGATGATGGCGAGGCTCCGGTGATTGCTTGAGTTTCAAAAGGGTTTTGTGCTTGGCCTTTGACTTCCCCTCCTTATTCTCTGGATGAATACAGCTAAACTCCCAAATGCCAGGGATTTCAGGGAATGCAAAAGCATCCAGGACAATTCTCCTCTTATTTCTCCACTTATCTCTAAAATGCTTTTTAAAGTGGCTTTGAGTTTGCTTGTGAGAAATAAAATCACAAGCACAGAAATGTACCTGCCCTAAAAAGCTGCTCTTAATGTGAGAAGCTTTGCCTGTGAGTGGCAGGACCATGCCAAGCCTGAGGGCTCTTTTTCTAGATGATTTTTAACCAAATTCACCCATATTTGTTTCTCAACATTTCTCTCAAGGTGGCAACCATCCCCCCAAACAAACAAAAAACCAAATGAGATAAATAATACAGCTCCAAGTATCTGATATAGCTATTGATTAGTTTTTTGTTAAAAAAAAATATGACCAAAAAGCTTGTGTTTTGGTTTGTTTGGGGTTTTTTTTGGTTAAACTTTCAGTACTTATCAGAACTATAGCTTGAAATATAACAGAAGTTTCAAAAAAATATCATGCTTTAATATTTCCAAGATGAGATTCTTCCAATTTCTCTTTAATTTCTTTCAAAACTTTGAAATTTTTTCTTTTCTATATTGGAATGAAGAGAGTTTGGAGACTAGATGGATTCCTAATTAATCTGCTGGAATAGTGTGGGTATTTTTTTTTTTTTTTTGAGGGGCTGATTTGTTTGGTTTTGTTTAGTTTAATTTTTTTTTTGTTTTTCCTATTTATTCCTTACCCCTTCTTAGTAGAAGGTGATTTTTTTTTTTTTTTCTGGTGCATCACAGACAAAGATTCCCTTAAGTAAATCCTTCCTCCACTATCCCATCTCCAGTGTAGACTGTGTAGATTAAAAGCTGGACTGGCCAAAAGGCACTACTATAATACTTTGTTTTATGGAAAACTGTGGGGTTTACCTCTCTCAGAGGATGGCTTTGCTCCCAGTGGGAACATTCCTGCCTTTCCTTTTTTTTTAGCTGGGATCAGGAGTGACACTAAGCTCATCCTTGGGATGTGGAGCAGTGGCAACTTCCCTCCAAGACTGCCGATGGCATTTTCTCTGAAGGTACAAACCTCCGCAGATACAATTTATTCCCGGAGGAGCAAAGCATCCATCACCTGCTTCCAGTGGGGATTTTGGGCAGCTTCTCTGCCTGGGCTCCCCCGGGGGAAGGTGCAAAAGCAGCCTCGGAGTGGTCCCTGCCTGAGGAGTTTGCCATCGAGCTGCTTTTTTATCTGCTCTTTCTTCACCGAGTTCCCTTTCCCTTCCTCTTTGCCTTCCCGTTCCCTCTTTGCTTTTCCCTTTTTTCCTCTTATTTTGTCTTTTTGCCTGTTTTTTGTCTCACTTGTACAGCTTTTTCGCCTGCCTCATTTTTTCCCCTTCTTCTCTTGCCTTTTTTATTTATTTATTT
>WAAG01008045.1:266-11445 GCA_013390105.1 Tichodroma muraria | reverse complement strand
ACAGCATGTGGTGAACTAATTGCCACCCCCATTGCCCATCTCAGGAGAACCCACTGAAGGGAACTGAGGGGAAGAAGGTAGAGAGTTAGGAATAAAGTTAAGTCTGGGAAGGTGCTTTTAAGTCCTGTTTTACTTCTCATTATCATACACTGATTTTAATTGGAAACAAATTCAATTAATTTCTCAAAGTTGGGTTTGTTTTAACCCTGATGGTAATTGTGAGTGATTTCTCCCTGTCGTTACCTTGATACAAGAGCCTTTCATTCTTTTCTCTCCCATGCCCATGTTGAGGAGTNNAACAGCATTTATGTCCCAGTGTCAACAAGGAAAGAGGGAGAATAATTGATATCAGAAACTTCCTGATCTTTCCAACGCCTCACTAAAATCAAACCCAGACAAAAATTAGACAAAGATTTATTCTAAACTTGAAATGACTAAACAAGCTATTTTTGTTTTATATTCAGTCATTGCTTTCAAGGACTTATTCATTAGACCAAGTATATGCTTAGCATGTCTGAATTTACTTTTTTCCTCACATAGCTACATTTTTCAGGAAATAAAAAGTGCCTTTAAGTCAGAACTCTGAGCATACACACCAGTTTCTGCTAATAGGTCTCACTGAATGCAATTACCATCTAGAAACCTGTGAATTTAATTAAATACACATGGGTAAACTCAGAATTGTCTCAGATGTCCTGTACCATCATCTCATGGTTAACTTTTTCTCTGTCAGTTTTTTATCACAGCATGACACTCATCAGTTTTTTTAAGACAAGAAGAAGAATGATGAGAAGTTCAAGAGAAAGAAAATACCAGATTTCCTTACCCAAAAAATATTGTGGTAATATTTCTGCCTGATATTTTGTTTCAATAGGTTCAGAATACAGCCAACTTAATAATTTGCCAAACCGTGTCAGCTGCAAAGAGAAGAAACAAGATATGTGGGAGGCCTTGGATTTTTATCTCTATAGGACAAAACCTTTCAAAATTTTTTCTAAAGCAGTTTGTCTTCTTTGCTGAGAGAATAAAAGGGGAAGCAATTTCCAATCAGAATATCTCAAAGTTGATCTCTGTGTCTATTACACTTTCCCAAGGTTTATAGAAGTCACCTGATAATATATGACCACACTCAAGAAGGACACTTGCATCTTAGAAATGTAATTTGCATTCAGTGTAGCATACAGATTTTTAAAATATCATTTTATTCTAATGCTTCCTGTATAATGTCTTCAATAATTATTACTATCTTCTTCTTAGCCCACTCAACTGGAGCCACCTACACCAGTACCGTTAGAGAGAAGAAACATCAGAAGACAAAATACCACCCCAAAACCTTCTATAAGAACAAGAGTTTTTAGAAACAGGATATATTCTTTTCACTCTTAATGTTCCATGGGCAATAAAGAAGGAACTGGAGGCTCTTCATGGCCTCCAGGGTCTGGGAGGAGGATGAAGGGTGGTGTCAGTCTGTTGTTGCTGTCACTCCCAGACTGACCTGAACCCCCACGTGCCCAGAGTACCCTTGAGGAAGACAAACTGCTGTGGGCAGTGCTGTTTGAGGCACTGGATTTGGCCAAACCCATGGGAAGTAGATGAAGGGGCAAGGGTGGGAAAGCAAAGATGAGGCCCTGTCATCAGAGATGACAGAGATGGGCCTCCTGTCGTCATCCCTGGCATGAGTGATCAAGTCCTTCCCGTCTTGGTCACTACACAGGTAAGGTGCACCCTTGATCCCTTGGGACTTTTCTGGCCAAAATCATCTCGTTCCAGGCATAGTGGAATACCGGCAAAGCTAACACAGAGAGAAAACACAATTAATTTAGCATGTGATTAAGCTGATATCTTTACTATGGTAAGAGGACATTAAGTAGGTTTTGCAAATTGAATGATAACTGAATTTTTCAAGACCAAGCAACAGAAATTTCTAGCTAGAGGATACTCCAAAAATTGTGTCTTGCTAATATGTCCTGTTAAAGCCAAAGACAAACTTTTTCAGCTCCTTGAATTGCATTGCATAAGGGTGGAACTGTGTAAAAACTGTGTCAAAAGTAGAGTTGTTCTATGATATTGTTTCTACCAGCTCTATAGCATATGTGTATGTTGACAAATTAAGCAACAGCTGCTTTATTTGTAATATTTAATGTTAAGTTATTAATGATGTGCCTTGCTGAGGGAAGTTTTTTTGTAGGAAGCTGCAACTAAATGCAAGATTTCATCCTGCCTGAACCCCAAAGAAAATGAAGCAGCTATTCAGGTCACCTTTTAAATTATCAAATTGGAATACAAGTGTATTATATATTAGAGGTTTTAGCATAAATCTCCATCTAAGGAAATCTATTTTCACTTTATTCTTTTGATCGTTTGTTTAAAAAAAATCTAGGAGAGGTGTCTCTAAAAAAAATCACTGGGTTCTTCCAGCACAAAAGCACTCATAGCACCTTCTACATGAACCTGTGCATTCTTCCATCTTGGCAACATTCTTAGCAAGGATGCGTGAAGAGTCATGAAGTGCCTTGTTCTCACCTTGATGAGCACTTAAAATGTAATTTATTGTTGCTCTCAATTATTATAGATTCCACAAGTGTTTACTATTTCTGGAATCCTGGAACCTCACAGCCACATGATGATGAATTAATGTAATGATCTGATCTATTTTAACAGGACTATGGTGGCAAGGCAAAATAAGATATTTAGGCTAATTTGCAGGACTACTTCTTGAAATTTTAATGAACTGTCCAAAAGATGTTCTGATATTATGATGAAAAAGATACTCCAGAATGACATTTTTTTCACCCTGAGAATAAGCAATTTAAAAAAGAAAAAAAAAGGGGGAAAAAAAGAGAGAGAAGAAGAAAGTAATATATGTGTTATTTGTATTAATTATGTAGAAGGTCCTCTTTAGTCATGCAATGATACTCCTATCTAGCACCTAAAGAAGAGGTTCAGGCACTTAGGAATTTAACAACTGCTGTCTGCCTTACTCACTATTTTGAATTCCTTTCTTTTGTAGAGAAAAACTAAAAACCTTCAGCAACTTTTTATCAAACTTTCAGATGTTTTATCAATTTTTTTCGTCCTCTTCTTCCATCCACCTGTGGTTTGCTTTTTGGTCACAAAAGCAAGCATCTTCTTCCTTTCCTTAATCCCTTTCCTGTATATTAAGTTCTTTCCAGGCTAGTACTAGATCTATAATGTGGCTAAAAATGCCTGTCAGAGGTTTTTGCTGGGTAATATTTAATCCTGATGCAAATACCTTTCCATTCCTTTGTATGGAACAATATAGGCCGTAACATGCCACGTGGGATGAACGGAACACTTATTTCCTTTAACATTGTACTACAGAAAGAAATGGACTGTGAACAAAATAAATTTATTACTCAACAACACAAGGTGCATTTCCATTTTGTATAGAGCTTTCAGAGCATATCCTGTCTGCAAATGAAGAACAATTTTTCAGCATTGGCTTTTTCAGAAACAGACTGCCTTTCAGCCTTACCTTCCAGACTTCTGACACAGCTCTTAGAGCCATATAGGATTTTTTACCTTATTTCAGGAAGGAATCTTTATTTCTGGCAGATGGCATTGTAGACTGCAGGAATAAGGCCTTTTAAAATATTTTTGGGAAGATGCATTAGCTTCTGGAAATTTTCTCTGCAGAAATGTAAATGACAAAAATTTCCCTAAATAAATAGCTTCTAGTCTTGCAAAATAATCAGTCACTTTTGAAAAATTTTGTTCATAATGTGCATTCAGTGGGAACAATCAGTGAACATTAAGCAGACAACACTGAAATTATAATTTAAAATAATAATGACATGATTATTCAACCATACCAATCAACGTTCCTTAAAAACAAAATAATAATAAAAAGAAACTAGAGTCAACTCCAACAAAAGAGTTTAACTAATTTACTTAGATAAAGAACATTTTCCTTTCTACTAAATAGGATCAAAAATACAAAAATCTGGTGATTTGGTTATGCTATTTATTGACTTGATAGAAAGATTAGAGAAAAAGTTCCTATAATATGCAGAAAGTCAAATTAGATGTTTTACACTAATACTTTCCAGCCTCAGCACTGATGAATCCTCATACCTTGGAACATGCTGCTATTTCCAAATTATAACAGGCAAACGGAAAACTCTTTAATGAGCAGCTTATTCAGTAACTTTTCACTCCAGGGAACTACTGCTACTTCCACTGAAATATTTGGCACTGGACATATCAGAATAGAACATCATGTTGAACAAACTTCTGCTCTGATCCAGAAAGTCAGGAAATTCACAGATTCATATAATCAGAGTGCTGCATGGAAAGCTTCTTGACACCTTTTTTTGTTTTAAACAAAGATTCTGGATGGGCGTATTTACTCTGTTCATAAATATTTGACCATTATATTTGTTTATGCAACAAAAATACATCATTATTTAAACTAATTCTTAGGGATTTTTTTTTAAGTTCAGCTTTTTATAGTACCCTGCTCTTTGTATAATTTATGTTTTGAACGTCTGTTATCATCAGCAGTTTAAGCCTGTACAAAGAGGACATAAATGCACAGATGTCAATGAAAACGTTTAGGCATTTTGTGGGTGTTTAATTTTTTCCATTCATTCCATTTTAAAATTACCTAAAAAGAAATCATCTTTCATGATGTGGTAAGGCATAGCATCATACAGTGGCCAAAGGATTCCATTTGAGGCTAACGCCATCTAATACTACAGAAAACGTTTTCCTCTCTAAATTCACTTGTCTGTACTTCCCTAACCCACATCATGTACCCTATGTCAATACTGCTAAATAAAATAGGATTGAGGCCAGTCCTCCACCCTAAGGGACAGGTCGGCTCACATTTGTATTTTTCATAGCTAGCTATGTCCTTTGAGGATATACTGGTCTAATGGGACACGAATCCCTCAGCTCCAGGTCTTCTCTACAATCTGTGTGATGCCCTTTGGATCCCATAATACTGCTGACTAGTCTTTGCCTATGAAAGGGAGGGGGGAGGGGGGAAATGCTTGAAGTATTATCTTCAGGGGACACCCCATGCTGGAAGTTCAACAGTATTTTTGAATCCAGGCTGATAAGGAGTAAGAGGATCATAGGGCAAGATGCTTCACGGAAGGCAGAAGGAACACCATTTATAGAGCAAACACCTTTAGGGTTTCAAAAGTGTATTTGTTAAGCATTGTACAATATCCTTTCAAGCTACTATGCTCTATTTCACCTTGTGAATAGTCTTACGCCTAATGTTACCCGCAGTGGTCCTGCTGTCAGTCAGGTTACTCCTCTTAAGCAATACTGACAGCAAATGTTTCTCCTTGCCTTGACCAGCCATAATAAAACTTATCAAAGAAGTTCTTTTCTGGAGATTTGAGAGAAGGCATTCTCCATCCCTAACTTATGGCAGTCTTTGATCTGTCTGCTAAAAGTGCTCATTAGTGATGATGGACATGAGTTTATAAGAAACCTGACCATCATTTCTTTCTTTTCATGATGGAGGAAGTATAGATAACTATTTTTATTTTAAAAAGTTCATTTCTGTAAAATTTTTAACTTTTCTTTTAAAAGCCACAGAGCTTCTGAAGAGGTAAACTGTATTTCAGGATACCCAGAAGACTCTGAGAAAAACTCTGATAACACAAAATCTATGGGAGATGCAAGCTCCAGCACAGCTGGATTTACTGAGTCTGAGAAGAAAGTCTGGAAATGAGAGCTGCAGCCTGGAGAGTGTGTGTGATAATCTGAAAAGAGAACCAGTGCCCAAATTCTTCAGGGCCAGAGAAGTGATGGGAAACTGATCCTCTGAGTTCCTGTCAAAGACAGAGGTCTTGATGAAACTTCCAATTCTAGAAGCCCAAAACAGTTGGTGCATGGAACAGGAAAGCAAGACCAAAGAAAATGTCAGCTATCCTTGTCTGATTCATCATCTTCCCCTAGTCATTCACTGCAGCCTATGGGATGTTGGTCTAAATGATTCATCTGTTATTTTCTGCTATGGGGACACAAATGCTCTTGGGAGACCTATAGGATTTTCATATATGCCACCTTATAGATTCAATTCAGTTTCTGAACTTAATTATCACCCACTTGAGATGGATTCATTCATTCAAGAAATATAAACTAATAAACTATGTACTCTCCCACAGTGACCATGCAAACTGCTTGAATGAAAACAACCTTTTCTGATGGTGTGAGATACTGGGTGTATGTAAATAAATATATACAGATTTACTTTTATGACATATACTTTCTATATAAAACACAAGGATTGTTCTATCCTAAGTTGAATACAATGAACGTTCCTGTCTTTTTTTCACTTAATGCATTAAATTTTACTTAGGGTGTTTTCTATCAGCATAGCCCAGATGATATTAAGACAGCAGTAGCTATACATTGCAAGGGAGTGATCCCTGTTCTCCAAGGCCAAGTACAGTGACTTGTGTCCAAACTCTTCAGAGTTAGTCCCTTCTACATATTATTTGCCTTATCCTTATGTAAGGCCCCCCCAAAAGTTGCTCAAAGAGCCTTTTAAAATGATTTGTGTGGGTTTTACGTACTCTGTGTTAGCGTCATGGAAGAAATATCGACAAGACATTCTCAAGGGGTCAAAACAACAAAAAACTTTACTGGCAACTTCAGAAAATCAGACAACTTTGGCAAAAGCTTAGAGCAGCATTCAACCAACATAAAACACATCTGAAAGCATTAACTCAGCCCATTCAACCTGGAAAACTCCAAGCCCATCTGATTTTAAGTTACTGAAAACTCTGCAAAGAGAGAATTAGAAGAAGGAGAAAGAGAAGACAGAAAAGAAATGGAAAGAACAAACATAGCTACCACTCCTGGTTCCAGTGGTGCTCAGCTGACATAACTTCCAAGAGGAGGCAGGGTCAGGACTTGTATTTGCCTTGTTTTGGTTTAAGTAGCCTTTGACCTTCCTGGGCCCTTCGCCCAGGTGGGAGTTCCTCTCTGATGTCCACTCTGGGGTTGGGTTGGGGCTCCAGGGGTGGTTGTGGAGCACTGCCTCCAGTGTGCCAATGAATCTGAGGATATGCCTCTCTGAGTAGATTCATTTTCAGAGGTTGGGACTGGTGAGATTTTTGAAGGACTGGGATGGGAACTCTGACTAGTTCAGTATTATCAGTACCACATTATGAGAGAGGGTTTTGCCCAAAACCAAGTTTTTTGGATAAGGTAAACTAATTCAGAAACAGTCAGAAAGAGTTTAAAATAAATGAAAGATTTTTGACAGAACAAGAAAGAATATAATTTATCTTTCTCTATGAGTTAAAGCATAAACCTTGTTGTTTGTAATACCTTGTTTTTCCCAGCTAATTTCAGTCAAAAAAGTGAGTATACTGTGGTCAGCATAGTAAAGCTAAGGTGAGTGGTTGAATCCTGCCAGTCTGTTGATAACTGAAGTGATACCCAAAGAGATTTGTTGCCCACTCTGCATGGTAATGAACACTGAAAGATGCAACTTTTAAAAGCAGGAATTTAACCTTAAAACCTGCAATTAAGATTTCCACAGAGACAGCTGTGAAAGATGCAATGGTGTTGCAAAATAAACAAGTTGTAGAGTGTCAGATACATAAAGTTGCCTGAAAATAAAAGAAAAATCCAGGAGTAAACAAGATATGAATTGTTTTCTGCACTGTAACTCCTCATATAACCTTAATGTTTTGCTATAAATTTGAACAATTCAGAAAAAGAGACCATGGAGGATCATATTTACAAGAAGAGTTACATTTCATCAAGAGATAAGCATATGAAGCCAGAAAAGAAAAGAGTATATAATGCATTATGTGATGGATATTAGCAATGGCTGGGATTCTTCCTTACTGTACAATAATAGGAGGAAGAAATCCGTTTCACATTTTAGAATACAATTCAGGATGTTAACAGATAATGGTTTGTCTGCATATTGAATAGGTTGTAGGAAAAAAAAAATGTATCTGAAAGATAATCATAAAAGATGCAAAAATCAAACAATACAAAGTTGCAAACTTTGACAGTAATGAGGTTGCTTTAAATCAGTTTTATATTTAGATGTCTACGTATAGGTGGAACCAATCTTTCCCTGAATGTTTTCAAGGACACTCAATTTATCCATTTAAAAAACATTCATTTCAAGAGAACAGAATTGCTAAACACCCAAAGCTAAGGCATAAGTTGTATCTATCATTTACATCAACTGGAACTCCTCCTGTGGCTCTGTCTTCATTGACATAACCAACCGTGTCACTCATTTAATACAAAGTTGGGGATGATGCTCATTGATTATTGTCATTATTCAAATTGAGTGATGTAAAGCCTTGTTTAGCACACACTTTTCAGACCCTGCGCTGAACACTGAGTTACTCATTTTACCGGAGACTCTTTCTTCTCTAGGTTCTCAAACACTAACCAACAAGTCTTCACCCCTGCCAGCCTCTGTTACTGTGGTGTTATTTTACAAGTGAAGTCCAGGGGAACAAATGGGTTTAGATGAGTATCTAGATGCTCAGGTCGGCCAAGACAATGGCAGTTCCAAATGTTCTCCATAACAGGAATAATGTGAATAAGGCTATTTTTTAGACTAAACAAGAGGTCTCAGACTAATTTTACTGTTTTAAAGATAGACATCTAAAAATTCACTTCCCAGATGAATAAGGAATGGCAGCAGCAGGCTGCTTCCTGAAGTAGCACCAGCAGGGAGCCATGGTGACCCTAGAGCAGGTAGTGCTCTCACTATGGGATGCAGTCCTACAGGGCCGGAGCACAGTGGGCAGAGCTACAGGCTGATAGCAATGTCCATCATTAGCTCCCAACATGGCAATAAATCCATCAGCTCCAGAATACATCCACAGGGTCCCATCAGAGGCAGCAAGACACGTGATAGAGACAGGTTCTGAGGCAAGATAGAGAGTACATCAAAGGGATCCATCCATGAGACAACTACCCATAGTATAAGGATGAGGTCAATCCAGGCGGCAGGGCTGGAGACAGGAACTCCTATAATGTAGCCCAGGCAGTGTTTGGAGGCCCAAGGCTGAGCTGGAATTTAGCTCCTGGGTATGTGGTCAAAGTGGCAGTGGAGCAGCCAGATGAGACTGCTCCAGACCATTAAAACCTATTAGTGCACTCATGACAAAAATTTATTATGCAAGCTAATTCTCTTCTGTTTCTCAGTATTGTCCTCCTTCTGCCAAACTTACCTTTTTTAAATTTTTTTTTTCTGAATTCTGGTTATTGCTGCCTTTCTTCTACATTATTTATTTACAAATAATCTTTCAAATGGTTGCTAATTTGTACAGCACTTGCTAGAATTAAGGTCACACTACTGATTTATGGAAAGACTTCTTAGCTTTTGACACATTATCATGCCATTCTTCCAAATAGCTTGGTGACATTTTTGATATAAGTATTTCATTGACTTATTTACAGACTTTCCTGTGTCTGAAGAGTTCCTGCATTCCAGCTGGGACACAAACAGATCCCAAGCTATGGAAATGCACTGCAGCACATTCTTCCTGCTTCCTCCAGTGTAGACAACTGATTTAGGTAGTTTTGAAAACTGGATATCAGGTATTTTTCCTTTGCCAATGATTTTTGCAGTACCTTCTGGTCTTGACTAACAACTTTGTGTCATCTTTCTACTTCACTGCACAATCTTCTCTTTCAAATCATTAATAAAATGTATTAAAAATCATGGAGTTTAATGTAAAACCTTGGAGCACCTCTCTGTTAATGTGCTGGCATTTTTTTAATCCTCACCTTTTCTATTTCTTTAACAATTTTGTCAGTTTTATTTCCCTTAATCTATCTTTAATATTAAAAATAATTTGTACTATACCTATCACCAACAATTTTCAATTTTTTTTCCTTTATTTTTCTCTTTAAAACATCTCTCATTTGGTTTAACAGAGTCTACAATAGTCTAGATGCTGATATTGATCTAATCAATGAAAAGGTACTAAGCAGCCTCCTATTACTGGTGCCTTGTGATGGAAAAACCTATATGAAAAGAGGTGGTGTAAGTATAAGTGACATATAATAAACACTGTCGGTGACAATGAATCTTGAATTTCTTCCTGATCAGTATCGACAGTAAGAATGTCTGTACCAATATTTCAGAAATACTATATCCCATTAGTTAAGGACCTTGGGTTGGGTCATGAGAAAATTGTGATAGGAAGTTACCAGACTTGAAAGAATTTCAGCTCATGTGTCCTGCTTTTAAGGGAAAGGAGGGATACTACTATTTAGCCCATTATAAACTAAAGATGAAGCTCTGACTCTGTCTTTTGGGATGAAAACAGTCCTAACGGGATGTGTTACACATGCTCTGTGGAAAGCTTCTGGATTGAACTGTTAATATGAACATAATAGGAAAGACGTCTAACATCTGAATACCAGCTCTGAGGTGTGATAAATTTTCTAGCCACATTAAAACTGATCTGGTTTAGCACAGAGAATCTAAAGCTTAGGATTCTGACTTGTTTTCTGTGGGTATCTATATGTCACCAATTTTTAAAGAGGATAACTAAGGTGGTTACGTGCCTAATTTTCATGTTGATGTGGGCAGGATGAATCTGTCCCTAGGCAGATAGGAGAGTTGATCATCTAACATTGGAGTATCTGTGGATGTTGGGTCACCTATGAGATCAGATACAAGCTGAACTGTGATTGTTTTTTATTATCTAAACTTTGTTGACATCCCACCTTAAGCACTTAGGTTCTCATTTGGATATGGCCAGTTGAGAGTGTAGAACAAAACCTCAGCTGAAGTCAATGGTACAATTGTAGTGAATAATCCCACTGGTAATCCCAATTCTTTCATCAAATTAAAGCTCAAGATTTCTTCTTCACAAACAGCTGCACACCAAAAACATCCTAGGTATAGACAGCTTTCACATTTAGATAGTTTTCACGTTGACCTTGATGAAGTGAGGGATGCTTACAGAGGTCACTGGTCTCACTGGTCTTCTGCTTCCTTTCCCTTCAGCTCCTTCAATTATCCTGCAAGGTCTCCCTCCAATATTGATTTGCAAATGATCTCCCTTTCTGACATGGAAATGATGTATTTCAGGACATAACTGACTATATTTCTAACAGGTCTTAAAAGGCTTTTTTAGCAAGATTCTAAAGCCTAGGAATCCTCCTTCCTTGTCTGTGGAATGCTTCATTTGTTGTGATC
>WAAG01008030.1:1387-14890 GCA_013390105.1 Tichodroma muraria | reverse complement strand
CTCTGTGTAGCCACAGGCAATAGGCATGCTGGTAGCCTGTTAATAATTTCAGTTGGTTTCTTTGGTTGGCTACACTTAATTGTCGTCAACAAGAAAACAAACTAAAATTTTTGTTTTCTTCGCCACATCCTTATGCCCAGCATTCCAAAACAACTACCTGGCATATGCTGATTTGAGGAGTGGAGGGCATGTTTATAGCTACTCACAGTAATGAGGTAGGTAGGCCCCTTTTTCTGTTTCCAATATTCTGTTTGCCTAATTAGGAAGGCAGGAGGCAACTGTCCAGCTGATTTACTTCTGCTTTTGAATCCCTGCAGTATCATGTGCCTGTGAGGATGCAGAGAAGAGCAGAACAAGTTTTACCATTCTATTCCAAAAGTAACACTAATTTACTGTTCTGCATCCATTTTTCATACCCACTACACACTCTGACCCTGGAACACTTTTCTATAGCACTGTTACGGAAAAAATAATTCTATGCTACATACATCAGATGGCAGCTTCTTAGGAATCCAGCCTCCTTCCCATTTGGCTCAGATAAACAGAGAAAACACCTTAAAATCCAGTTTAGAGGGCTGGTTTTCTACCACTTTGACCACTTCTGTCAGTGGCAGAACTGAGTAAAATATTCCAGTAGATCAAATACATTTAGTCCCTTTCTAATTACGAAAAATTCACCTGCAGATTGAAAACTACTAATTTTGTTCAAAAAAAGTAATATGATTCAAGAAAAAATAACCCCAAAACCAACAAGTACTGCAGAGTGATCTAAGACAATCCTCAATATTAATTAAATTAACCATGAAGCATAGACCCGAGGCATTTAATGAGCTTTAGCTCAAGTGTTTTGCGTCCTGACTGGATGTGTGAGCATGTTGTAGTTCATATAGCTTTAATCTGCTTTAACCTGCTAAGAGAGCAAAAATGACCTGCACATACTCTTCTTTTACAGCCTGTTTAGCAGTACTGTGACCAAATATAAATTTTCCTTCGACAGTGACTAAATAATGCTTCTCTATTAGTGTTTGCATCATTAATCAAAGTCTTAAAACAAACTAAAGCTTTTGGGGCTTTCATTCTTATAATTTTTAAATACTAAAAACATGAATTGTGAATTCACACTTTTCTTTCTTTCAAGTTATATCCCTCCTAGCTATACTTTCTCCTTTATTAAAAAGAAAAAGCAAATTATGTATTTAGGTAAGAAAATCATTGTATTGGTCAAAATGTATTTCTTTTTAAAAAAAGACAGACTAACAAACTATTTGTATTTTCCTTTTCCACTCTCTTAGCCGTATTTTTTCCAAGTATATGCAGTTACACGAACTTATTTCAACGTAACACACCTTCGCCAGACATTTTTAAAGCCCTTAGACACTACCTGCTCCACAGGCTGAGTTGAGCTCCCCTGGTGAACTCATGTCAGCCACCTAGAGTATTAAGATCACTATTCTGTGGAACTGCACTGAAAGGGGAAAACAGCCATGGTAACCTGACCAGAAAGAGCTAAATAGTCTCCACACTCATACGCAGACTGCTTCCAAGTGGTGGTGGTCACAAAACCAACATATTGAAGATTTAGAAAATGAAGATAAAACTCCATGCTGTTGGGAATTTACGTGCACATTTGAACAAATTTCTACTGAATTTCACGTGCAAATTTTTACTGACATTTTTGACTAAAGATAACACACCTTTAATTCTCAGCATTATAGGAAACAATCCAAAATGCCAAATTTCGACATTTCAAAGAGATTGTCCATATACATTTTTCACCCCTGCCGAAGTCTTTATTTCAAACTTCTAGACTGAAACATTACTCAAACATCACCTCTGTTTCACTGTAGTGTTTTTACTGTTATGTGCAGATTTTACAAACACACACAGTTATGCCAAAATTCTCATAGGTGAAAAATGGCGCTCAAGATCAGTGATTTCATCCGATTCCTTCGCAATAGCAGCATCTCCTCACACACATTACAGCCACACCCACAAATCACTGAGAGCAAGTGGTGCATCAGTAATGCTGCTGTGCTGCCCTGGTGCCCTCTCATCCTGCTCAGCTGCTGCACACTCACAACACCCAGTTAGAAACAGCACACATGGAAGGACTACTCAGTGTCACTGTCCATCCAAGAGCCCCTTGGTCTCTCTGACGGCCCAATAAAAACAGCTGTCCAATTGCAGAAGTTAAAAGATAGCCAGAATAAATCTCTCTTTAGATAGCAAAAATCTGAAGGAAAAAATTAATACATAAGGGGCTGAAGAGAAAAGTCTCCTGTGATTTTTCTGCCTCCTGTGAACACCATCCCTGGATGTTTGCATGCATCTACTGGGTATTAAAACAGAGGTTAGGAGAATGAGAGAAAGAACATTTGCATGCATCCCCTGAGTAATAAAACAGAGGTTGGGAAAAGTAGAGAAAAAATAGTGGTGTCACCCTAACTGGGTTTAATTCATACGATAGCACAAACAATGGGCATGGAGATACAAAACGTGTCTTTCAATGAAGAGGCTAGAGCAAAAGCCACAGCTTCTTACAAGTGTGAACTACAGTTTTAAATGAAACTGTAACTGCCAATACAAGCAACGAATTTGACCTCAGCATTCAATTCTACATTCAGCTATTCAATGATTCATCCATAATGAAAGAAAAACAAATGGCACTAGAGTCAAACTGAAACAATCGCAACAAAATTTTTCTGGAAAGAACGTGAAACATTTACAGTAAGTTCCTATTAATGCTTTCAAAACTCAGCCTGGGTCTTGTTTGTCACATTTTGGTTATGCCATAATCTCTGATGACTCATGAAGGTTTTGGTGACAGAAGCAGTATCACCAAGATATTGGGAAGCTTTCTGTACAGTCCCTTTAGCTCCCAGAGCATGTGTCACTTTGAGGTAGCCATCTGGATATGTGTCAGCATCCGTAGTAGCAGCATGAAGTTACAGAAAACACAGCAAATATTTGACTGGTCAAAAGCTAGAGACACCTTTTTACAAGGGAAATCTCTCTTTTTAATTAAGACCTTGCATACTACACCAGTTGTTTATCACAAAAAACAAAGGCACTTTTCCAGGCCCATGCTAGAAAGATACCAAAATCTCCACTCTCAAGTTTACCAATTGTCTACCTTCTTCATTAATCTTCTGAAATAAAATAGGTACAATGTGAATTGAACCAACAGTGGATGTTATCCCCAATCTCCACCTATCTGCCTTATAGCACTTTCCCAGCAAAAGCAGTCTGCACTGACTCAAAGGCAATGCTAAAACCCAGAAGGCCAGAATAGGTGGATTCCTCTTCCTTCTCTGCACCACTGCTTTGGGCCACCTGGTTACACCTGCTCTGATGATTGTCTGAGTGGTCTGCAAACATGACTGAGAAGTGAATACAAGAACATAAAGCTTGTTTCTGCCTCCCCAATACTGTGAACACCTGCACTTTATTGAACATATTCATCTTTTAAAAACACTATTAAATAAATAGCTCTTTTTTTTCCCCAGCCACTGAAAGCTCATAATTCTCAATTAAATGAGAATGTATGTCCTTCATTCATTCATTCCTAGATGCCAGGAAATCAATGACTTTTGACATGCATATTGCTAATTTCTGATGACTTCTGATTAACTTATCTGCCCTAAATTTCTGAGAAAAAAAGCTATTTCTGAAACTTATACACATGCAACGCCCCAACAGTAACTGAAAGCCATCAGCAAAGCAATTTACAGACATATAGACACTTCAGTGGTGGGCTGCAGTAGGAAAACCTATTGCTAGAGAGCTGCACAAACTTCAGCAATTCAGTGGAGTGCACTGCTGCTAACAGAGTTACCCCTTCTGAAAGAATACAAAAGCAAACAAGTGAAGTTACTCTCTTACACTCTGCACCAAACACCCAGTTTGCTGACTGCACAGGAAAACACAGCCATAGCCTCACCCTTTAAGACATTTTTACAACACTTCATCAACCTCACAGGGACAGCTTCACCTTTACAAATAATAAATGCAATTTCACTTTTTAAAGAAACACATTTTATTAACTGCAAAGCATACCTCAGGATAAAAAACCTGACAAGCTCCCAACCTAAAACCAGACTGCACAGTATATATGAATTCCTAAAGACTCACAGCATCAAGTGCAATCTCCTATTGATTTTAGTTTCATCTCATGAGACCCATTCTCTTTTAAATCCTATTTCACCTAATAAAGCCATTTTCCAGTTGCCAGTCTCCTGATAATGCTAAAAAAAAGACTGACTTAGAGGTTAGTGAGAGCTCCCTGTAAAAACTGGGAACCTGCTACTGCTTTATATAATCACAGAACCATTGTTTCTCCTCAATCACCTTATTGGAACCAAGGACTGAGGGAGAAGCAGGAGGGACAATGGCCTGGCTCCCCACCATGATACAGCTGAGCCATGGGAAGGGCAGGGGGCTGCCCTCACAGAGCCACTCAGGTGGTCCATCTGTGCCCATCTAGGATTCTTCTGGGTGAGACGTGGGCAGGAGGAAGAAGGGTTCATCAAAGACACCAAAACACGCTTTCCTAAGTGATAAAGTGTGCTTTCCTAAGTGATAGCTTCCACGCCGTGAAATGCCAGCAGAGCCAGCCCGACCTCTGTGCAAGAGAAGGCAATTAAGGAAAAAGAAAAATCGCTATGGGAAATTCTCCCTACGATTTAATGAGGGGGGGTTGTGCACGTGAGAATATATTTTGAACCACAGGCAATAACTCTTCTATCACTCAAAATAGGTACCTATAGCCCAGATGTCAATGAAGGTTTTCGAAAAAACAATTACTCAAAATCTCTTTTTAGAGGAAAACCAAAAAGAATTAAACCATCTTTCTTGTTTGTCATAGATGCTCTAAGTGGAAAACATGATGATTATATGATGAGCTGTCACTTGGCTACAACCCACTCAGTTCTATTACTGCTTGCTCCAGCTACTTTAACATTCAGTCATCTCAGTTACCTTTTATACTCATGGCACGAAGGAATTATCAAATGCCCCTTACAACAAAGGGCAATCCTTGCCCTCAGACTCCAAGCTGATTTGATCTCTTTGTGCCTTACTGGCATTTAGGACTGCATTGTGAAAGAGAGTAAGAACCCTGTCTCAATATCATTTGAATTCCTGCACCACACACATTTTTCTCTGCCCTTCCTTTTGGTCTCTAGAAGACTGAGGTTACAGAGTACAGTGCACCATTTGCATATCAAAAGCAGTAGCACTTTACATAAAAAAGAAAAGCAGGCACTTTTCTGGTTTCAGTGACTAAGAGCTCAAGATTTCCTTCCTCTGAACCTGTAACTTCAAATTCAGGTGTAACTCAGTTCATCAAGACTGGTTTAGATAAATATTTTAAAAATTAAGACGCTTCCCCACTACCAGTGTTACCTGATACTTTTTTGCCAGAGACATTTTCTTTCCAGGCCCTCTTCTTCTGGAGCGGTTAAAGACTTCACTGTCTTACCTGAAAGAACAAATGAGAAACATGCAAACAAGTTCAAAGATCATAAAGAAACAATTCTTATTTTTCTCAAGTTATATATAACTTGTTTGAATGCTGCGTGGTGCTACCTCACTTACTGAGGGGTTTCAACATCTTCGTCCAGCTGGTCTCCCTGGGCTCAGGTGTGACAGATTTTGTTATTAAAAGAAGCAGAATAACTCTCTGCTCTCCCTTACCTTTCTTACCTTGTTTAGAAAGAACAGAAAGTGCACTACAAGACCATCTAACAAAAGAATGAATACACAAAATACTATTCCAGGTTACTGTAGCTTCATGTTGAGGTAGCAACCTTGCCTAAGTTTCTGCATTGAGGTGCCTTCTCTGAAGCAAAACGTCCAACCCTGCTGTTAACAGACACAAGTTGTTAGTGCAGGACAGCGAGCACACCATGAACTGTGACTTGTGACCTTCATCAAGCTCCAAGACACCCAGCCTTCATACTTTATTACTGCATCAGTTTTTCTCAGCAGGAGGCAGAATTGATTCAAGCACAAGCCATACTACCTGCTGAAGATAACATGTCCCTAATTGTATCACCCCTAACCTTTAAACCCTTGATCAGTTCAACTGCTACCCACCTAAAACCATCCTCCACCCCCCAGAAAGCAGGTGGGCAAATGAATACAATAACACAAAGATATTCACAGTTCTGTTTCTGAAAAAGACCCTTCCTGCACCTTAAGAGGGATGTGCAGCCTAGAGCCTGGCATGCCACAGATAGGTGAGACTAAAGACACAAGCTATGGTACCCTCGTGAAGGACAATAATTGGCTATCTCTGTGTTGCTCCCCTGCCCTTTTTACTGATGGTCACATACAACATGCAGGTGAGTGTACAAAGGCTCCAAAACGGGTAAGAAAAAGATGCAGTAGTGTCCCCTCTCCCCCTTAACATGACTGTGAGATGGGACATCAATTTTAATGACTTCCTTGCCTAGAAACATACCTGGCCACCCACGCACGTAGACAGAGTGATGAGGTGGGAACGGAGAATGAATGACTCAGAGAAATCCCAGCTGCTTACCAGAGTGTCTCACTACTCCCAACACCAGCAGCAGTGGGTGTTGTTCGAGCTGTCCTTGACCCTGCCAAATCCCTCTGCCACTACTTCCCACCATTAGAAATGTTGATGTGTTTCCAAGTCCTACCATGAATGCATTACCAATTTCATGAAGATCTATCTGCTTCAGATGGTTTAAAACAAAAATAGGCACTTCTCATGCTATCTCCTATGAGTGCACTGGATTATATGTTCTTTTGACCTGTTTATCATTCACTACTCACATAAACCCCTGGTTAATCCTCAGACATACCTGATCTGCTTCCCTATATGTCTTCAGTTAGAGTCAGATCATTTAAAGAAACTGCACTGGATCAGAAACAAGACCAATATTTAAAATCAGTCTCAGCAAATGGCCTTCCATCTTCCATCTATTTTTTACTTAAAGCACAAAAAGCTCATTAGTCGCAACACAAAAGTGTTTATGAGTACATTGGTTTTTGCGTAGGAATCTTAATCCCCTTTCCTTTTAAAAAAAAAACGTTTCCAAATTCTCACACACATTTGCATACTAATGCTCTATGCCTCACATGAAGCCAGTCCTGTCAGGACCATGTTTGAAGGGAGGAGGATAAAAATAGTGGATGCATAAAGCCACCATTGCCATCACTCCTTAACCCTTACAGGACCACCACTCACCTGAAACGCCATGTCCTTTTATTGCCCTTTCAGTAATAAAAGGAAGAACCTCTTAGAAGCGCAAGTTTACCTTGGCCGCTGAAGCCACACATGTTACGGTGAATAGTTCTCTTAAATGGTTGCCAAAGCAGAGACTGAATTTGCTAATTATTTGGAGAAAACTACACCCATCTTTCTACAAGGACTTGCTTTGGTGGGTTCTAGATCTGTGCTGATTCTTCCAAGACCCTGAAAAGCCCACATGCTGCGCATCAGGTGTTCAGGAAGCCAGGTTCCCCAGTCTCACTGCACCTGTCTGGATGGAGACAAGTGAGAGAAAAGCAGCCACGTTTCAGTACATTAGTGCTGCTCTCTGGCAGTCCGCACCAAACACTAATGAAAGAAAAGGATTTTCCTATAAAAATGCATAAACCGGTAAGAGATAAAAGGCACACAGAACATAAATAAGTACAGACACCTGGCAAAGACCAGTGTGATCTAAAGTAAGTTGGAAAACTGCTGGCAGGTTCACAAGAATAATCACATTCAAACCAAGGCTGACTGGATGCATGTGTTGGAGTGAGCATTTCTCACAGCTTTTTCTCAAGAAGCATGGAGAAGGAACTTAAAATTCTCAATTCCAACAATATATACAAACCTCTTAAAAAAAAATCCTGATTCAGCTGTCAAAACGATCTTTTATGTTCAGCACCATCTTCAGTGCGATCCTGCCTTTCTGCCTGCCTGATGCATTCAGAGGTTGTTGCTGGAGTCACTTCCTCTTGTCTGTCCTATTTAACGAATGCAATTCAAGAGAATAAAATAAACTATTTCTGCAATAGCAGGAAGGCACATAGCGAACTGTGGAATACCAAATCTACCAATTCACTTTATTCAGTGGATACAAATTTTACCCATAATACTTCTCTGTAACTGACTGACACTAAAACAGAACAAATAATTCAGTAATCACACCTGCACCCAGAACAGTCTGTCTTGTTCAGAACTGAGGTCATCCAGAGAGGGGAATTTGCAGTGCAGCTGCTGTACTTTACATAAACACAGAGCTTCCATGGAAATTTGAATGCTTGCTTCTCACCCCTCCTCCTTTTTTTTTTTTTTAATATAATTTTCCTATAGCCTTTGGAAAACTGTAAATTTTGTGGGCAGATGTGGATTTTTTCCTAATACGAGAATGAAATACATCAAAAAATTATTTTCTCTTGTAAACAACAGAACTGTCTGATGATTTTAGTAAGATATTAACAGAAAGTCCTTAACTATTTTTATAGCATAAGAAACAAAATTTTAAACTGCCTAACTCTACTTTTTCAAAAGCAGGCAAGACAGAGTTTTAAAGGAGAAATTCCCAACACTTTAGGTTGTGTTCCAAACTGATGTTTTATGCTTACATGGTTATAGAGTTTCACTGGCAAGATGATCCAAGATGCACTCACTTTTCACAATGCTAAGTTCCACTCCAAAAGTTACTCTCCTCCTCCTCTGCATTTTTTATTATGCTAAATAGAATAGTTACTGTCATTTCTCACGTGCTAAATCAATATTATTTTTACAGCATCCTCAATGGTTCCCTTTTATTAAGGGCATTCCCCAGTACACATCTTCTCAGTCCCTGTGAAAACTACATCCTAAACATTTCTCAAACCATGCTGGTGAAGTGTGAAATTCAGATGTGATGTACAGGATAACCAATTTTACACTGGTAGTTGGGATTTTTTTTAGTTGGGTAGTTGGTAGTCTTGATTTAAAGACAGTAAAGAGTTCTGCGACACAACTACATGTTTACGAAACCCCAAGTTCAGTTCATTACAATATCTATGTGTTCGCATATCATTAACCTACATCAAAACAAATTTCAAATTTCTCACTTTGCAAATGGCTCGGCAAGGGTGCAGAGCCTTATTTACCAATGTTCCTGAAACAAGCTGCAAAGGCAGCTGTTTCAGTATTGGCAGTCTAGGTGCTCTAACTGAGCCCAAGTCCCCCACTGCAGCAAGCTGGAGCCCTGCTTCAATAAGCATTCTTAGTAGGACCCATTCAAATTCTCATGTATATTGGCAGAATAAGCAGGAAGTTCAACAACAAAAAAAGGAAATATATCTGCATATTTCAATGCGTTAAAATAATGCAGGACTTCCATTCTTCTCTATTCAAGTTCCTGTGTATGTGTAAAAGAAGATGAAGCAGCAAAATTTTCCATTTAAACTATGGATTGTGTTAGAAATGGCATCAAAGGATGAAAATGTGTCTCTGCCAGTCCAGCTGAATGTCATCTAGTCAACTGTTATAAAAGGTACTTACTGAAATGAGTGGCACAATCACCATTCCTTCAATAACAAAGAATCCTCTCTGAAGCTAAAAAAATTATAACATGGTTGTTTTGCACTTTTACTAAGTGTTCTTGCATTACATCAGCATTTGCATCAAAGCTGGTAGTGCAAAGAGGAAAGCAAAGCCCATTTTATGAAATGATGTAATCAAGCCTAGCATCTCTCTGGGGTTTTTTTGTTCCTAAGGTCACAATGACATCAGCCTACTCTGCCTATTCAGTAGGGGAGAGAAATGACAGTTCTTCACCTCTGCTCACACATTTCTCTATTCTTTTCCTCCTGCTTGTACATCCTGACACACTAAGAGCCACTTGCATTTCAATGGGATGCAAAACAACACTTGTCTCAGATCCCTCTCCTCACTCTTTCCCTCAATGTTTCCAGCTGTTGAGGACAACATCGAAATTCAGCTAGAGAAAGTGGAAAGAGGGGAAAGAGAAATCTCAGGCACATCTAAACACTGTAAAGGGGCCATGAATTCACAGTGTGGATCCCACACTGTTCAAATAATAGTCTTATGTTAAGTGCAGCAGACACTTTGCCGCACACAGAGCTGACCTGCAAAGGTTCTGAAGCTGTCTGTCTGCCCCCATGGCAAGGCAGATGTTTAACTAGCACCCACAGACACCCACGCTGCAGCTCCAGCAACAGCTTGGTGCTCCCAGCACCCTCCCTTTGCACGGCCCCAGATGTGCTTCAAAAGGCTCCTACAAACCCATGCACATAACTCCGCTTTTCCGAATCAGTTTCTATGCCTGTAAAATGAGACTAATTATACTAATCTTAAAAAGTACTTAATATCAACTGAAGAGAAGTCGATTTACTTGCCATTGACATAATCCAGCCCTGGAATTCCCCATCTAATTAATTCTCTCATCTGAGACACAATATCTAGGCCAGAATACATTAAAGAAAATGTATTTATGCACGGAAAGTACTGTAAAGTTATTGACAAATGTGATCTGTTACTAAAGCCTACCAGCAAACACACAGTACATTTTGTAAATTTTCCTACTAAGAATTTTCTTGGATCTGCTCTACTGTATAGCACACAAACCTGTATCTGCACAGTAGCTGGTATCAAAACTCACCTACAAAGATGAAAAAATATCCACCCATCAAACCAACCAACCTATTAACCAATCTCCCAGTCTCCACTTCTTCCATATTTTAAACTACTAGGAGAAACTAATAAAGAGAAATTTTTTTTTTTCCTTTTTCACTGAATTAGGTCTTTTGCAAGGTATAAGGAAGTCAACATTATGGAGCACCTAATGCAAACTACAAGAAACATAACCTTGCCATAGACTGAAAAAACTAAATGTCGTGTTAGAGAGTTGTGTATATAAGATTATCTCAGATTTTTTTATGTTGTCCCCTTCATATTCTTCAGCTGAAGTCAGAGGAATCATTTCCATATTTTCCATTACAAAATGTAGACAATAAGAAAAATACGATTCTCTGTAGATGAACTGTCTACTTCAATCCCTAGAACTGATTTTTATTTACCAACTATCCTACCCATTAATAAAAAGGAGAACAATCCCCCCACATCTGCTATAATTTTTGAGCAGCTTACCAAGTAACATGCAAAGAAATGAGCAAATATTTTAATAAGTAGAAGTCAAATGCATTAGAATAAACGCATTATAAATATAAAAAAACCAAGTTCGTTTTCATGGCCAGAAAGAAAACGTTATGCACACATTAAAATGCATATAGATATATGTTATAGATGTAACCTACCTATATGTTGCATAGAATCTATACGCAACATATAGGTAGGTTACATCTATACTGCATCTATGTTGTCTATACGCCTGTGTGTATTTATACAGATAGAAATATACATACTTTTATCTCTAGATAATATAAATCTCTTCACTAACATCACTACCACCATTTTTTTTCCCCATTTGGGAGAAGCTGTCAGTTTGAAACAGAGAACTTGATACACATTTATCCCTAACCCTATGGTAAGCCATGCAGTTTGAGCCTAAAGGATTTATTTAATATTCTTCTTACTAGCAGCTGACAGACATCTGACAACACAGAAATGTAACATTTCATTTAATTTCTCCACAGGCTGATTTCACAGAGCCCCAGATGTTTTAACGGAAGAAAGACATTCCACAATTTTACCACGGGGGATGGGAAATTTGTTTATAACAAATGGTCTTTGCTTTAATAATTTCTATCAAAAATTAAGAGATATCAATTAAAAATCCTACGTAGTGCTCCATTCTTGGTTCATTAGCTTCCTTGGCTCTTTTTTATTTTTTTTTTATTAATTATTGTGTGTGCTAAAGCACCATGTGTGGCAGAAACCAGTATGAAATTTTCTAGAAGACATTCCACATTATGCCCCCAAACTTACCGTCTATCTAATCCTCCCCCTCTAGCAGAAAGAAGGTAAATTACAACAGAAGACAAGTAGTTCTCCCCAGTGTCATATCCCATGCATGAAGCAGTATACAGCAATATGCAACGAGAAAAGATTACAATAATCCCTAAAATGATTGTAAGGTCATCATGCTTCATTTCACTTCCCAAGCCTTCCAGAAGGATTGATTTTGTGCCTTTATTTAACCTGCAATATCTCGAGAAACTCTTCAGAGGGTTTTTCCCAGACAGGACACACACACTGTGACAGAGGTGGGCATGACAAAAGGCAGAGTCTGTAACAGCCACAGCTTCCCCCACTCCTCACAGTTGGTCAGGTGAACCTGTCCCATGTCCGGTTGGCACTGTGAGAAAGGTAACACTGCCAGGTGTCTTCAACTCGATCCCACTCACGTTTGTTCCTTTGCCAGTTGCATCCAAAATGTGTGCAATTACTACCAGGGAACCAGCCATTTACAGAAGCATTTTTGAAGCACCTGAGACTACACCCATGAAGTCTGTCAAATAACTAAAGACAACATTTCAAAACACACTCACTTGCTATAGCATTAGACAAAGTAAAGAGCTCTGAACTGCTGCACAAAGGTCAAAGTAGAGAACTAAACCCTCAGTGGAGCTACAGATCAAAGTGATTCAAACACAGTGACAAGATGTAAGTAACACGTAATTTAAGGAAGCTCAACTTTTCAACATAACAGCTTGGCCAATAGCAGAAATCTATCAGAAACTAAACTGAGTATGATGGTTACTATTACCTTTAAAGGTAAGTATTTAAGCTCTTTCTCCAGTTGTTTGTTAGATTGCATTTTGTCTGAAATGCATATTGTGAGCAAGATGGAGAATGATGAGTTATGGGCTGTTTAGAAAGAACAGAAAGTGCACTACAAAACTACTATATTGCCTCATAATATAGATATTAGCATAGTCTATATGAAAAAAAAGTAATTTTACCCTGATTACAAGTGACTGAATACTGCTCAAGGACAAAACATTTCCAAGGTTGACCTGGCAAAGTTTCATCAACACTGTCTTTCATTGAAAGAAAAAGAATTCTTTTGTTAGTTATAAGACTAAAACTTTATGTTGTCATCTGGCTAATGAAGAATCACATATACAGCAACTTAAATATCATTTGAAAACCTCGGCAAAATATGCCATTCTTCCAGAAAAAAATCAAGATGTTCCATAGTGATACTGGCAGAGCATCTTCACATATGAATAAAACAGAAATGCATCCAGCGTGCACACAGGCCAATGTTCAACAGCAAGACTGTCATCCTGCAGAAGTGAAAACCTGTTCAAGTCATGAACAGAACTGTGCCTGCCTAAATCTCCAACTGAGCAACTGTGTCACTGGCTGGAAAGACACTGGGCAGCACAGGAGAAAACCAGCCCCAATTTTAGCAGTCAGAAAATACAATGGGGGTTTACAGCTTGAAGGGAATTGAACAATAGGCTGGAGACAAAACAGTGCAACTGACCATAAAGAGAGTTTCAAGTACTTCAGAGTTACAGCATTATTATACTATATTGCAAAAAGAGAGGGCATTGCTG
>WAAG01008027.1:9712-19960 GCA_013390105.1 Tichodroma muraria | reverse complement strand
AACAGGAGTCCTGGTCAGACCAGAGCAGAAGTCTGCAGTCTTGGAGATCTCCACCTGCATCCCTGAAGTGCAGTGACTCCCGGGAACTGGGAAGAAGTCCAGAGCCCCTGGGTTTGACCAGACACCAGAGTTCCTCACAGCACCTTCTGCAAGCATTGCTGAATGGAAGCATCTTACAGTCCCTGCTGTGCCCAGGATGAGTGTGCCTTGCCAGTGATGTTGCAATCAATCTCTGAAGCCCTTTAATGGATCAGAATAAAAAACCATACAGTCTTATAGAACTTTAGGTTACAAACCACAGAAGTAATTAATTCTCGGACAAATGTTTGTAGCAAAGATCGCTCCTCAGTATCTATAGAACTGTTGCCTGTTTTGTTTATGCGTTGTGCATCTCTTTTTAGCAACCTTCTTATTTTTATGGCACATTTTTTCATCTCCCATACTCCTGTTTATTCCATATACTACAAGCTTTTATGTTGTGCTTTACTAGTGGATCTAACTTCAAAATTGTTGAAACTAAAGCTGTATTGCCATAGTTTATATTTCCAATTTCTTGTATTTGTTTTCATTAATCATGCCTTTCCTCACAGGTGGTTTCTTGTATTACGTTGTTATTGATGCGAGAAAAACACAGGTGTTTCTTTTCCTCTCTCATACATTTATTTTCCCCATTTGAATTACACCTGTTGCATTTATAAATGACTGTACCTGCAAGGCATTTGAGCACTTAGATGAGAAATGCTGATGAAAGACAGAGCTTTGAGACACTCCTGTCCATTTGCAGTTAATTTAGGCAGCATCCACATCTCATGGATTTCTATCTATCTGCATCCAAATCTCTGGGTAGTTGTGTTCTGCTTCTTGCGTTGCAAATAGAACAGAAAAAAACCAAACACCTCCCCCCCCACACACAAAAAAAGAAAGAGTAATATGCAAGAGTACAAGAGCATAATAATAAAATGAGTGAGGGGTCAAAATGGTCTAGATGTAGCACATTTTTCTCCATATGCTGAAAGAACAATCTCTGTTCAGCTTTGGGAGAAAACATGTTACAAACTTGCACATAAAATAAGGTATGTGTATGAAGGCAAAACTGGAATTATTCTTGGTCTTTTTTACTGATAGGATTCACTCCAGAGTAACGAGTAGACAAATGTTTAAAAACATACTTTCTTTTGTGCTCCTCCCCCCATCCCCAGGGGGTAATAATGAAAATCAGTCTTCCAGATTTCAGACAAACATGAGGCTTTAAATAGGCCTTTTAAAGGCCTACAATGAACTGCCAAACTCAGAATTCCAGTATGCGGTGCTCTAACTTCTCTTTGTCCTCTTGATATTGAGCAAAAGGTCTAGAAAAATACAAGGGGATATTGCTGGATCTTACTGTACTTTGACAGAATTCATCTAGAAAGAGTCTTATCATTGATGGTTAGGGAAAAAGAGGACACACTGGATCACAAGAAAGAAAGGGCTGTGCTTACATCAGCAGAACTCACAGCCTGAACTCCAACTCATGGTTTCTGCAAACTGCCAGAAGTCCTTCAACTAAGCTTGCTGGGAGCTGACAAGACGGCTGAACCACAGCCTTAATGAATTTTTTCATTACTAATGCTCTTGTACTGCTTTAAAAATCTAAGAGTCAAAATGTAAATGAAGATAGCAAACAATCAAAACTCGGATACCTTATACTGAGCTCCCTTTATAGCCCACATGACAAATTAGTAACCTGCATGTCCTTCATCTCCCACCCCCAGACCACTGCTACATTTCCTTCAGTCACTTGCAGATGTTGTTTCACCTCTGCTTTTACAACTGAATTCTGGTCTTGATCTATCAAGACTGAAATAAATTCTCCTTTTTTGTTAAGTAGGTTTGGATCAGGGTCTCTGGGATGAGAATGGTAGTTTAATGGGAGCTTTTGGCTTTTTTCCCTTTGGAAAGAGAGAGGAGAGAAAAACAGCTGGCAATAAACCTGGACTTTCTCAACTGATGGCTATTATGGGAGCATATGTAGGGCTCTTGCTGTCCCTGTGTCCTTCCCTTTTCCTCTTCAGTCTATTTTGAGAAAAGCAGATATTTTTCTCTCTTGGTGCAGGATGTGGCACATTTTTCACCTTGCAGTAGCATACAACCCAAAACCATTAAAACAGCCAAAAACCATCATAGCAGCATGGCAGGACTATAAAAATGAGACCACCTCTGCTCTGGAAATGGCTCAATTTTATTTTCCACCTGCCATGTTGTCCGAACAAATAAGAGCACACCTACAGACCTGTGGGAAGGGCATTCATTATTTCTTCATCCAGGTTCTACACAAAAATTGAGCTCAGCTTTTGTGCAGTCCCTTTCAGTCTCCCTATCCATTATTAATCCAGAGATTTACTGTTGCTTGGGTTGTACTTTTACTGCATTAGCTACTCAGGGTCAGATCTTACCTGCTTGCAGAATCTGTAGTAAAGCACCTGCCTTGTCTGCTAGAGTCAAGAATCTGAATCTAAATGCAAACCCAGAATAAACATATTTAATCCTCTCCTAATTCTTACTGCATTTATCCTAAAGAATTTAATGAATTCTGGAAGACATAAAGCTGTCTTGAGAGCAGCCAGAAACTGTTTTTTGATAGATACAAATTCCAATTCTTTCCCATATTTTCCTCATATATCTGTTGAAGAAAATCATGGGTGTTAACACATTGATAAAGTGCAATCCCATGTGCAAGGCACAGAGTAACACAATGCTTTACTGAGCTGTATCACTTAGGGAATGTGTCTATAAGTACTGAAAGAAATGTATTCAACATGAAGAGTAAAATTGCCATTTTAAATGAACAGTTAAAAACTTCGCATGGGGCTTTCATTGGCATTCTGGTCTACACCGAAGAGAGCTGGCCTGTATCCTGCCATTGCTCCAGGGTGACCTGGAGGCACTCTCTGTCCTCTCCTTTTTCTTTCCTGGCTTTTTGCAACTTCAATTTGCATGCACACTGAGATGTGATGGGACCCTGATTAGGCTGTGCTGTAGTAGAAGTAGCAG
Source organism: Tichodroma muraria (assembly GCA_013390105.1). Taxonomy (NCBI): domain Eukaryota; kingdom Metazoa; phylum Chordata; class Aves; order Passeriformes; family Sittidae; genus Tichodroma; species Tichodroma muraria. Next base: position 16,927 of record WAAG01008027.1, on the reverse strand, counting down.
GTTGATTAAAAATTTTTTTTCGTTTGTTTTACTTGAGGAACTTTGAAATGCTCAGCTCAGTGGGGAAAAGTTTAAGTCCTTGAGCCCAAAATCTATCACCCAGAAGGCAAGACAAGCAAACTTCTCCCTACTTCCCATTCGAAGCCAGTCCTATGGTTGAGGGAACATCGATTCTTAGTTTTACTGAAACTGCAGTCCAAGAAGACAAAATGAAAACTATTTATAGTTTACTTAAAGAAAAACTCGTCTGTACATGTAAGATAAGTCCACACAACTCTATACTCTTCTGCAAAGCTGGGACAGCCAAAAGGTTGGTTTTGCACTGCTTGCTCTATCTTGGATAAACTTCCCATCTGTTGGGCAAGCAAATGAAAACCCACTTGGGAAGGGGGCTTCTTCATCAGCCAACAAAGAGGCCGACATCACCTGCCTTACCAGAGCTGCCAGAGTGCAGAAGTGGGACTTTTGCTGCACATCTTCCTGGCCAGGCTGCATGCAGCTGGATGTTCAGCTTCCCAGATGTCTTGGGTGCACTGATGTTTTGTGCCAATGGCATATCTTGGCCTTTGTAAAGGGAAAACACCTCCAGGTTATCTTTTAGCATTTCAAGGAGCACAGGATTACTCTGCAATTCCACAGTTTTTGTGAGAAATCCCAACACAGGGTGGATCCCTGTTGCTACCAGAGATAAGCTCTGGCTCTCCCACAGGCAATCTGCCTGAGCCCTGCTGCAATCAGCTGACTCTGCCCTGCCCTTCCCCTGGCCCAGCAAAGGCTGGCTGCAGCTAGAGATTGGGTCCTGTTTTATGATGCTCCAGCCAGTCTGGGAAGACCTGGCACAACACAGTTGTCAGCCAGATTGGTCCTGACAAGTATCATATGCTTTCCTGCACCCGTTAACCGCCTGCTCTTCTCCCCAGCCTGGCTGTCACTCAGCCCGAGGAGCAGGTGCATCAGCATATCTGTGTTACTGCCTGAGAGGCAATAAATCGTCAGATTTGCCAGGTGTAATTGTCGTTCAGCAAAGCCAGGGATAGACAGCCTTGTCTTTACACTGCTGAAGATAGGCTTTGCCCCTCTCTCCTTCTCACGGCCTGTCCCCAATGTGTCATACTGTGGTTATTGAGAACTTCTTTTAAATAATTTCCCTGCGGTTGGAAGATGCCCCAGTGCTCACATTACTCACACTTGTCAAAACTGAGCAAAGATAGTAAAACATCCCTCTGGTGTCCTGAGGCTTTGGGCTGTCTTTCCACATGCTGTACTTGGCTTAAAGTACCCTCTGACTCTCCGTTTCAGGATGAAGAGGATGTTTGCATGCCTGAGGGAAGAATACTGTCCAGACAGGACTCCTGAGCCCTATTCCTGCTCCTCTGAGTTGTGAGGGACTTGTAGGAAAATTAGCTTTTTTACTGAAACACAGTCTTATACCGTTAACACCAGCCTGTGATCCTGACTTTACGCTATTGACCTAGTTTACCCTGAAACTCATTTGGTATCTGTTCTCTGTGTAATGTCCTTACACGGGATAACTTTCTACTTCTTGAATTTATCAAAGTACATGCATTAAGATATTTGGAGCCTTAGCTTGTACAAGAAAGCCAACGGGTGTTGTTGGGTACCTATGTTGAATTAAGTGCTTAAATAATTTAAGGGCATCTAAGATACGGGCTTGTTCAGATTAAAACATGTTCTTAAACTGCATAATTGCACAGCATCTGGTCCAATATAGCCCTGACCACAATCAGCCTTGCAAGAGAAGGCATGGCTAACACCCTTGATATTGTCTGCCAGTCATGCTGTGTAATTAATAAATGCACATCCTCCCACAAAGCTGTAAAGTAGCTATTTCTACTGAGTCTGATCCTGAGTCAGGACTTGCAATTTAAGGGCAAAGTGCTATTATTGCTAAACATTAGTGTAGAGATTGCCTTTCCAAGAAGTAATCTCACCTCTGCCCCCAGTAAGGAATCTCAGTGAAGTATTGCACATTGCCCATCAGACTGACCAGCCCCATAGCAAGGTGTTTTGTTTCCCCTGGTGCCCTTGCTCCCTTGCTGTTTTTATTTTGAAACAACTCTCTTAAGCTCAGCCTTATCTTAGGTGACATCTGAGTTTCATTTAATGCACTGTTGAAGCACAGGTTCAGTCTAACTCCTTTAGCTCATCCAGGCACCTTTTCCAGAGTAACAATACCTCTTTTGAGAGTGCAGATCGGGTCCCCACAGCTACTGGAACATGGGAGCCCTGTGTGACAGTCCAGCACTGCTCTGAGTCAAACACCCTGTTTAGCTGGAGGGGAGGATGTCACTCAAATGGGAAATGCCTCAGCATGGAACCAGTGTTAAGAGGCCATAGTTCAAACTTTTTATGTGCAAATTGGTGCAAGAAATTTATGCTTCAATACTACCTGTGTTCCTCTTGATGAGACATAATCCATATGAGACAAAGTCTGCAGGGAGTCCGCTAGTTTTCCCCGTCAGGACAGTGACATTTACAGCTCTAGCAATTTCATGAATGTTGCTGCTTCACTGTCCTTTGACAGTCCCTTGGCTCTACCATCCTGCCACAGTGCCGAGAAAAAGACGGGATATTTTACCAGCACATGAGCTGGACTGACTAGCTGCTTTCTCTTAGTCCTGCTGTGATCCTGGGGAAAGCACTGGTTAAATCCAGAGTAATACCATTATTCATGGTAGTTTTGTTATAAGTCATAGTAACTTTCCCTGTAATGTAAAGCACCATTTTTACTAAATTAGGTATTTGAGATGGAAGAGCTCAGCACTCACAGCAATTAACAGTCAGCAGGATAGCCCTGAGCTGGGCAAACATCCCTGCTACTGGCTGCCATCAGAGGATGCTGTAATGCCCTGGAGAGAGCTTTGGCTCAGGTGATGATATTGGCATATGCATTGCAGACATCCAGGTTAATACAGCTGGAGGTTGACACGTGGCTGGTGTTGGGCTGAAAGACTGCTGGTGTTGGGTTCCTTATGAAAGGTGAAAGACACCTGGCAGGGTGTCTGTGGACCTGGGCTTGTGCTGGGACCTGGGCAGCACTGACAGGATTGCTGAGGCAGGAGAGGTCTTTAGGCAGGGCTGCTGTGGGCTGCTGCCCACAGGCACACTCACCTCCTTTGCATTGCTCCGGTGTGTGCACCATGATGGGGCCAAAGGCTGATGTTTCTGTTTTTTCCAAGGAAAACTGTGTTTGGATTTTCCCAAAGTGTATGTCATCCTACAGCAAGATGCTAAAGTGATGTAGATAAAGCTGACAGGTCATGTTTTTTCCACTCATTTGTAGATACTCCAGTAATTGTCTCCACCGTATCAGTCCACAGCACCAGTTGATGCTCAGCAGGGAACACTAAGTCTCCAAATCACCTTCAGCATTAAGGACACGAATGAGCAGAAAAAACAAGTTAGGCAAAAATGAGGCTAGGAGTTTCTTCTAGACACATCTAGATAAATATCCACCAGCAAGGATGAGAACACAGGAGTAGGGTGTATTGTGTACGTCACTGAAGTGATGCTCCTGGGGCATTCCCTGTTGATTTCAGCAAGCTCCAGGTGTTACTGTGGTATACAATTTCATTCCCTTCCCTACTTCTCTGGTAGTAATTTTTTTCCCCAACGCACTGCAAATTCACAGCCTCCTTGTGAACCCTGTCTTTCTCTTACTTGTGTATCTTCATAAATGTCCTGCTTCTCTGGTGGTAAGGACAGTATGATTCAGATAGAAATAGGAGGAGGGTAAGGATAAGGGTTGACTTTAACAAATATTCCCAGGAAGTTTCCTATGAACAACTGTGTGTAAGTCCCTAGGTACAGTACGGCAAGGAGTCAACTGTGTGGAAGAAGATAGAAAAAAAAGCAGAGAGAACAGGCTGTGCTTGTTTGCCATTCTTAGTTTCTAAACTAGCTGTGGAGAGGTGAGTTTGGCCTTTCACTGTGCTCTTGGTGTTGTTCCACTTCTGCTGCCTGAAACAGTGTATTTCAATAATCAACAAATATGATTTCTAGGCACTGCCACAGATGAAATAGTAATAACAGAAAGGGTGAGACTTCAGATCTGATGGGCTTAAAATTGCTAGTGCCTTCCACTAAGCAAAAATAGCCTGGTGCAGACAGAATTTGTTTGGGTGGGTAATCCACCTGTGGCACTCCACTGATGGCTGCCTTGTTCCAGCTGTGTACCTTCAGCTAAGAAGCTGTAAATTATTTACCAAGGCAGCAAATTAATGGAAGCAGCAGCACCTTAGTGCTCAATGAGTCATCCATAAAACATGTTTCCTTGTGTGAGGGCATGGTGTGCTGGTGGAAAGCAGACTGGGAAGGGAAGGTCTGTGAGATGAGGAGCTTGGGATGGCAGACGTAAGAATCTTCAAGAGAGATGAATTAGAGGGAAGAGCAATTCCAAGTCAAGCTTCTCAGGTGCCCTCTGAGTTAATATGATGGTAGGCAAAGAAAGTATAAGAAAAGAAGCAGTTTTCCATACTTGGCAGGAATTATTAGAGGTGACAGAGAGAATGGCTTTTATTATTGCTTCCCCCACAGATATGTTTCCATGCATATGGAGTATGATTGTAAAAGTTTTTGCCTTTCTGAAAAAACAACAGGAACACAAAGTAGCCCTGGCCCTGGAGTGAAGTGTGCTTCCAGCTCCACAGCCTCCTGTTGTGTTTGCTTCTCCCTGAAGGTTCTGGTCTCAAGTGTTCTGAGCTCTAAAGCACCTCTGCTCTAAAGGCAGTCACCTTGCACAGCAGCTCCCAGCTGTGCTCAGAAATCCCTGAAGATCTTGCATGTCCCCTAGTGAAGTTCCCCTCAGGGTTAGTGACATGAAGCTATTAGCCTTTTTTGGGGTTGATGAAGCCCTAAGGTGCTGCTGACTTAGAATCCTGTGGCCTGGAAGAAATCACTTCATCCTTGGCTGAGTTTGGAGACAGAACCAACTCATCAATTTATCTATTGATATAAGAAGTGAAATACCCTTTCATTTGGGTAAGGTTTGTCATGGTCCTCGGGCTTTAATGAAAAATTATTTTAGTGAAATGTTTTTCTAGACAAATCTGTCTTGGTGCTGTACAGATGCTGGAGAAAAAAATGGAAACCACTTTGAAAGAAAGCAAAATATTTCTGTCAGATAGCAAGCAGGCTGTGGACCAACATGAAAGGTCTGGTTTAACAGTGCAGGAATAGCAATTTATCTGTGTAACTAATGGGTTTCATTGTGGCTATAGCAATACTGACTAGGACCTGTCATCCTAGCTCTTTGTTCAGGGGTTACCTATAGCAAGGGGCTAAACCCCTCAGCAGGTTGTAAGTGTTTAAGAGTGGGGAATTTGCTCTGTGGTCTCCAAGTGCAGGCTCCAGTCACTGACTGGGGCAGCTGGGCCCCTTCCACCCCTGCCATGGTCTGTGCTCAAAATAATTTCCAAATTATTCAAATTGTTCGCTACAAGACAGTAGTTGTGATAGACAATTCTCTGCAGTGTCTCCGTGTGTACAGCTTTGTGATAGAAATCTAAAGAGCTTTTTAAGTGTCTGGAGGTTTCCCACAAGCTTGACAGGCTGGAAAAATATTTCACAGACAGGAGAAAAATAGGGAAACACCCCTAATGGCATAAGGAGTAAGGAAGAAACTTGTATCAAACTCTGCATGTCCACAGCAGTTTAGTTTCATTTTTTTTTCCTTTTTCTTTCCATCAAAGCAAGCTCTTGCAGGAATACTTGAACATTAAGCAGTTAATTAAATCTGACTGTCCTCACAAATAGCATTAGAAGGATGACACTTCAGAATCCTAGTATGCAGCTGAGGTTTGTGTGGGCAATTAATTCCCCTTGCCCTGCCCTCCTATGATTTTCTACGAGTTCTCTCAGGGTTATAATGAGGCTGATGATTGCTGGTGCCCTTGCCCATTTAATAAATTAATGGTAATAACAAATGTCTATGCATCCTTCATTAGGTGATATGGAAATGACTTTACTCTGAAGCTGGGATTGCTGGAGCTTGACAGCTTTGCTGGATGGGTGGACATGGGGGTTAGTTACTCAGTTTATTATGTGTGCAGCACAGAATCTTTCACCTCCTGGAGCTCTAAACCTTGTGGATATTCGCTGCTAACTTTCCCCAGCAACATAGTAAAAAAAGAAAAAGGTAAAATTCCAAAGAAATAAAACTGTTTTTTGCATTGGAAAAGTATGAGATAATGTTTGGTTTCATCCTCCCAGAACCAAAGTCTTTGTCCTGTTCACCAAGATTTGTCTCCTTGTTTGAGGAATGCAATTTTTTTATCTCTGGTACAAGCATTTGGTGGGGTGATGGCTGGAGACTTATTACATCTGGCAACTAAGAAAATCTCAGAGGATCTGTAAGACCTTCATTATTCAAGTCAGGAAGAAGGTACAGTCCTGACTTCTTCTGAAAGAGATCAGAGAAAAACAAGGGAAGAGCAGTGAGGATTTTGAGTTCTCTTTTACTGATAATTTTGCACCAAGGTCTTCTGGGTAGTCCAGTACATTTGGTGCTCTTAGATTTACAAGGAACAGACTTCAGCTACCTTTCTCTACAGTTTCAAGTATCCCAAATTTCTGCAGCTGAAGGTACTGCATTCAGCTGAATACAGTGTTCAACACGACCACTTGAGCAAAGCAGGTACTACCATGATTTGTGATTGCTAGATGTTTCTCCCCAAACGTCCTAGGTCAAAACTCACTGTAAAAAAAAGAGGACTGAGAATTTAATCACTCCTGTTTACTCCTCCTCTGCAGTAGCACCTTTTCCTTCCTATAATTTTGTGTGGTGAACTTACCTACCCTCAGAGCCCATTTGATACCATCTGCAGACCTGAGTCCAAGTTACCTCCTGGAGACAGTCATTTGAGGTGACACAGAGTCTTTCCACAAGTTTTTCTTTTGCTCTTAAAGAAATCTTAAAGTATTTCTTAGAGAAATAATCTTCTAAAGTATTTAATGTGACTAGGATTATTCCAGACTTAAACAGTTGGGACCAGAAGCTAGTGCTGGCAATGAGTTATGCTCAAAATTGGTGCTTTTTGGCTGCAGAAATGCAAAGGTATGAGAGCCTGTACAAGTTCTGACTGAAAAATACTTTGATGCCCTCCATACTTGGGTTTCACCTCTTTCTGATGGTCTACTTGAGTTCTCCATCCTGTAGTAAACCTTGTGTCTGGGATCATCTGCCCAACAACGTAA